>JAVJIF010016898.1:0-82228 GCA_038442645.1 Agave tequilana | reverse complement strand
AACTAATTGCAACACACTTAGTGTAACCAAAGAGTATAGCCGAATTCCCGGTGAAGGGCTCTGGACTAACTCCTCTTGATTCCTCGAATAAGAGTTGAGATGCTATATGAAGCTCTCTTGGTTAACACAAGTATGGCACAAAAACCAAGCATGTATATGATGAACAATATGAATCAATGCACAATATAAGAGAGAGACAGAGAGAGTAAGAGGTAGTGGATCAAACGCAAACACAAAGATATGTTTCGAGGTTCGAGCACCCAGCTCTACGTCACCACCTTCACAAGAAGGATTTCCACTAAAGCGTCCACACAGGACTCCCACACAGGGAACCTCCACTGAGGATTTGGGCAAATACAACTTGGGAGTACACAACTCTTCTCTCAACAAATACAACTCTCACTAGAGGCAGGCACAAAGCCTACACAATATCAACCTCATAAATGAGGGATAGGCACAAAGCTAAACCACCACAATCACCTCACACTTGAGGGATAAAGCACAAAGCCACCACTCCACAATCACCTCTACACTTAGAGGGATTCAACACAATCTCTACAATCACCTCTAACTAGAGGGATAACAATACAATCACCTCTCACTAGAGGGATATCACAAAGAAACGAGGGTACAACACTTGGTGGTTTCCACAACCACAAACCAATTTTCCCACAAAAATAGATTCTAATAGATAGGATAGATAGATAAGCTCAAGTGTGAGAAAATAAAGTGTTTGAAAATGGAAACAATAAATAAAAACACTTGGGAAAATCACAAGATAGATGTTGAAATAAAGATCAAAAATCAATTCCCAAATATTCTATTCTTTGATTTTTCTAACACTTTAAAACAAATGAAGATTTATCTTTTAAACCCAAAAACTATTTTAAAACATGTAACGAAAACACTAAGAAGATGAAGATTTTGCTCTTGAAATGTTGTCCAAAACCAGCTCAAATGGGGGGTATTTATAGCCCTAAAACAAATCTGCCCGTTGGCAACTGGAAAGGTCAGAAATGACCTTCCGGTCGACCGGCCCAATGGTCATTTTTATGACCGTTGTACAACGGTCGACACCCAGTCGACCGGGCCTGGAAACAGAGAGCAACGGCTCTCTAGCTGGCGACCGCCAGTCTACCGGAACCGGATATAGAGAGTAGAACTCTCTGACGGTCGACCGGCGGTCGACCGGGCCATTTCCAGAGTGCAGAACTCTCGGGACGGTCGACCGCCCGATCGACCGACCCACCAGTCCAAACAGCCGTGCACGTCTGTGCACGTCGGTCGACTGACTTCTGCCTCGGCGACGTCCGGTCGACCAGCAGAAGGCAGGCCAGCTTATATTAAGGGATAAAAAAACTTGGTATTTGCCTTCTAAAAAAATCCCATAAAATACACATAAATTTCACAAAAATCAGTTCTTGTTACATCTTTGAAATACAAATATGTGTGACAAAAATTCAACACATATATCAAATAATTTGAACCATTTTGTATTCTTGAAATTTGGCTTAAATACAAAAACGTATTTTCCAAAAACTAGGATTTTGAAATGGAAATTCGTTTTTCCAAAACTCATATAAATACAAAAATATGATATTGAAACAACTTTTAAGCATATTGTATATGAATAGAATCCAATGTACATGAAAGATATTATATCTAAGTTTTTGACATGAAAACCAAGATCGGCTAAACCGAAAAACCAAAACATGAAACTTGTGGTGTATTTGTGAACTTGAGCATATCAACACTATCTAATCTTTACAATGATCTAAACACAATTTTAAACTAAATAAACTGAGGTCTTCTTGTAGAACTCCGTCTCCAAGTCGACTCGATCCAAAATCGATCCAACGAGCTTGACTCCAACGGAGTGCTAGATGCGATCTTGACGCTCGAGCTCTTGAATCACCATGTGAAAGCTCCAAAACACTTTGTTGAAGCTAATCACCTACTAATATCTTGATCAAATATCTGAAACTAAATATCACAAGATTATTAGTAAATTATAAATACATGAGTTAATCATCATCAAAACTAGAGTGAAGGGCCTCTGGGCCAACAATCTCCACCTTTTTGATGATGACAAAACTCATGGCGTTATATATGCATGGATTAAAATTAAGCTTCATAGAAGCTCCCCCTTAACTCATGCATAGCAATAAACAATAAAGATAAACAGTGAATGCTCAACATAGTTATGCATAAACATGATATTTGATATCAATGAAATAAACATGCTCTTGATACCAATTTTAAAATAAGAATATTTTTAATAAATGCTGCTCTTGATACCACAAAAGATGATCTTGATACCAATGGAAAAAGATAACAAACTTAAACAAACATGCATATTTAAACAAACATGCATATATCAAACTCCAAAATAATCTCTCCCCTTTTTGTCAATTTATCAACAAAGGGATACAAACAATAAAGGGCATAAATAATTTTTCTCCCTTTTGGCAGAAATCAAAACAATAAAGGTATATATGCTATATATATTTATGAAGAGGAGAGACGTGAAGTTAACTCCCCCTGCATACATGCATTTATATTAAAAAAGTTGACTAAACCCTAACCACATAAAGTATAATATGCAATGTATAAAAGGAGATGTGAAGCTCCTACTACACACGTGTACAACATACCAAAGAAAGGTCAATCACTTTAATATGACATACACTCAACATGAATCTATATATAGAGATGATGTTAAGCTTCCCTTGCATATAAGCAATACAAATCAAAATATTATGATACCAATTGAAAAATATATCAATCTAGTATGAAGGTATACATCGAAACATCATGATACCAATTTATGATACCAATTGAAAAATAAAAAAAACATTTTGAAGAAACCAACAAAAATTTTGATACCAATTGAAAGATATAAATATATAAGACATCTTGATACCAATTGTAAAAATTAGTACCATTGAAAATACTTTACATTTTTGATATCAATTGAAAAACATAAAACAATCTTTTGGGTTAAACACTAAACTCATTTTGCAATAAAGATACCAAATAGAGAATAATATCAATTTAAGATTCTTGATACCAATATTGAAAATGAACATATACCAATTGAAAATATTTTCATTAGGAGCGTAGGAAACAACTAAAAACTAAGATATCAATTTACAAATATCATTTTAACATAAACAGTGGGAGTAAGATACCAATTTGTAAACAAAACCTATTGAAAAGTAAAAACATAAATTTTCTCCCCTTTATGAAATGCTAATGAAAACGATGCATAAGCTTGAATAAGATATCAATTGAAAAATAATTGTCATTAAGGACTAAATTAAGCTTAGCATAACCAAATTGTGCTTAAAGATATAGAGATATAGTAAACACAAATCAAAACTCATATATATGTATGAAAAATTAAATACCAATCGAAATTGATACTATATGAAGTTAAAGCATACATATTGAAAACAAATATGAGTATACAAAATAGATATCAATTGTGAAACCAATTGAAAACACAATGAGGAATAAGTGTATAACTCATAAAGACCACCCTATTCATGCACATGTTAAAATGATTTTCAATTTGAGCATACAAGGCATGATCACCCATCCAACTACCCTTCGATGGAAGGGTTTTCAGAAATAAGTTTGAAAATAATTTTAGCATAATTGAAAACTCTTCCAAAATGAAGAATATGAACTAGTTAAAATAGTTTGAAATAACTAGTGATAGATTCTTCAAAACATGAAACCAAGTCATATAATTCATAAAGCATGCATTCAACACAAAATTGACACTCAAGACATAAAAAAGTTCAACAAAGTACTCATAAACCAATATAATGAGTAAACATAATTAAAGTGAGTGTAAAAGAGTCATGTGAAAAGCATAATTATGAATATAGGTAATGAAGCTCATATGAAGTTCCTTGAAAACAAATGAAATTTTAATTTTTATCAAAACAATGATACTAACTTCATGGCATATGTATATTTTGTCAAAATTAAAGGTATACATACATATCCAAACACAATTGAGTCTATAAAGATATTTTACATGAAAGGCAAATGACTCAAGGTTATACATGTATATTCAATAGTTTTGACAAAATTAACATATACATGAAGTTAAAATATATTGTCATAAAACATGTCCAAAAATAGGGAATACAAGTCAGAAATGTATGAATCATCAAACTAGGCTATACTAGTACATCTAATGGGTGCAAATGAGCAATCAAGTACAAATATATAATAATCAATTTGTGGCTCACTAGTTGTATAAGCATATGCATAAGTTTTGATGAAAAATTACATCTAAACATGTAATTAAAACATGAAGCATAAAAATAAAACAAACTAATAAGATCATTAGGTAAATGCACATATTATTAGAGCTATGATATACACAATAGCTAAACTAAAGTGAAATCACAAAAACAAAATCCATATAGAACATGTGTGTATCTCAAAACTACTACATATGTATATCACAATCCTAATTATCATAGCATTTAATGTAATAATCATGAAAAATCAAAACATGCTAAAAGTCAATAATATGAAAGCATGTAAACTAAATTGGACTTTAGAGATCGTTATCAAAAGCATGAGGGCAAATCTCTAGGCTCCAAACTAAGGTGGTCCTCCCACCAAACTTTCCTTGAAAGTGATGCATCCAAAGTAGTCACCGTTTAGCTCGGAACGCATTCACCTCAAGGCACTAACATCTCTCACGTCATGTGAGAGCCCACACCTACACCAATACCATAGGGGTAGATTTTGGTACCCAAACTCTTTTGGGTCCATGGGGTTAGCTCCTTTCCTAACCCAAACAAATCTATTTGCAAAATTTGAATCATATATCCTATCATAACAAAATTTTGCAACGTGACCCTTACGTCCACAATGTGTACAAGTGTACACATGATCATACAATGTGTGTGTGTATGAACGTGGGAAGCATGTGTATGCTGTGGTTTGTGTGCATGCATATGTGGAACTTGTTTCTTTCGAAACATTGATTCCAACCATGTGTGGTTCATGGCACATTGGCTCAAAATGGAGCCCAAACAATCAACACTATGCTTTAACATGGATATATCATTTTCAATAATGGAAGAAGAGGTGGTGCATGCAATAAAATACTAGAATGTGAAGCTACACTAGCATGGCAAATATGCAAGTCTAAATCATTTTTTAAAGATTTAATTTTATTTAAGCAATCTTCCAATCTTTTGAAATCAAATCATTTTATTTTTCAAACAATAATTTTCTTTTAAAACAAAATCAAGTTTTGAAGTTAAGGTCTCATTTTTCTTCAAAACATTTTCACAATTATTTTTGCTTTTCAAAATTTCATTTACTTTTAGGGCAAGATCAAGTTTGGATTTCAATGAATCCCTTTCATTTGAAATCTCATCTTTTTCCTGCAAAGCCATGTTAAGTTTAGAAAACAAATCCTATTTTCTTCTTTTATTTTAAGGTTTTTCTTTTTCAAGAGTTGGTATTTTTGCAAGAGGTTTTCACAAATATTGGAAAGTTTTTCATTAATGCATCAGGATCAACATAATCATCACTTGAAGAACTATCATCTAGTTGAGTATCTGAGTTTACCTCAAGGGAGTCATCCCCTTGGACCATGAAGCATCGTTGGTCGGACTCATCTCCACTAGATTTCCTTCTCATTGATTTGCGTTTGTAGCTCGGGAGATATCAAAATGTTCCACACTGCAAAGGCGGAATCACAATGAGAAACCATATTTAAATATTCTTTGCTAAGTGATTTTCTAAGTGCCTCTAGGGTTTGTGCATTGGCCTCTAAATGCTTGTTATTACTATGGTAAGATTCATTGGTAATGGCAAGGTAAACTTTCCAACTAATGGCTTTTAAATGCCAACTCATCATACCTTCCATATATCAATTTAGAGATATCAAACATGGGAGGGTTATCCATGAGTGCCAACTATATGTGTGCAAATGCAAATGTAGATTAGCTAACCAAGATCTCACTCCTAGGTGGTTAAACCTAATATCAGGAGCATAGGGGAAATACACCTAAAGGGGGTGAATAGGTATAAGGCTAATCTAATAACAAATAATGCAGAAATTAAAAACTAATTCAAAACGCTTAGTGTAACCAAAGAGTGTAGCCGAATTCCCGGTGAAGGGCTCTGAACTAACTCCTCTTGATTCCTCTGAATAAGAGTTGAGGTGCTATATGAAGCTCTCTTGGTTAACACAAGTATGACACACAAACAAACCAAGCATGTATATGATATGAACAATATGAATCAATGCGCAATATAAGAGAGAGAGAGAGAGAGAGAGAGAGAGATAGTGGATCAAACGCAAACACAAAGATATATTTTGAGGTTCGAGCACCCAGCTCTGCGTCCCCACGTTCACATAGAAGGATTTTCACTAAAGCGTCCACACAGAACTTCCCACACAGGGAACCTCCACTGAGGATTTAGGCAAATACAACTTGAGAGTACACAACTCCTCTCTCTCAATAAATACAACCTCTCATTAGAGGCAAGGCACAAAGCCTACACAATATCAATCTCACAAATGAGGGATAGGCATAAAGCCAAACCACCACAATCACCTCACACATGAGGGGTAAAGCACAAAGCCACCACTCCAACAATCACCTCTACACTTAGAGGGATTCCAACACAACCTCCACAATCACCTCTCACTAAAGGGATAACAACACAATCACCTCTCACTAGAGGGATATCACAAAGAAAGGAGGGTTACAACACTATGTGGTTTCCATAACCACAAACCAATTTCCCACAAAATAGATCCTAATAGATAGGATAGATAAATAATGTCACGCTCCGCTTCCCAAAATACGCTGGAGCGGAGACGCGACACGAGTCGGCGACGCATATACGCAAGGAAAATCCCTCACGTATACGCGCTAAGCCTTAAGTAACCTGAAACAAGCTATAAATCTAACTGTAATGAATACTGCAATACTACATATAAGCAACCACGCATGATATCATATGAATCAAGACTGGAATAACAACTGAACTGATATAATGAGAATCAGGAAATGATACGAAAGCTAGAAAGATAAGAGTACCAGATAGAATAGGTAGAAGCTCCAGCTATTCGCGAAGCATACGGCCTCAACGAACACCTGCATAATGGAAACCAACCGTCCAATATCTGGACGTGCAAATCCAGGGTCGTCAGAACGCGACCATAGTGAGTGTGTGTGTAAAAGGGGAAATAGCTCGTGCATGAGAAACAGTGCATAAAGAAATATCAAGAACAACTGCAGATATCATATAACTGAATAACAGATAAATAACAGAACAGTAGTACAACTGATATCAACATGAATAAAGATATAACAACTATCTTATCTGAAAACTAACAACTGATATAAAAGATCAACTATCTCAATGGTGGACAAACAACTGATATCAAAGTTAACTATCACAAATGTAAACTAATAGCTGATGTCTGAATGTGTAATCTAGATATGTCACTAGTCTGGTTGGTTATTATTAACCTAACTAATGTAGTACTTAGCTGTGTCCCATACCACAGCCATTTTCCCACATATCAAACAAAGTTATAGTTATTGTAACTGCCTGCCAATGTAGTGCAAGTGTTTTGGAAGAGTACCGTGCATGCCCGGTACCACGGTCTATCACCCCTGGCACTGAACCAGGACAAGCCGCTAGGCTCTGACAACTGAAGACCACAGCCCCACACGAAAAGACAACTAGTGTGGCGCAGTAATCCGGGCATAGCCCAGACAACTGACAACTGAATGGGTAGCCAGTACTACCCTGGTTCCCCATGGTTGGAACCCACAACTCGGTACCAAAAGGATCCTTCCAAAATACACGACATGCATCATCAGGCAATTACCCCTTTTCCCCGGGTTATGGTGTTTTTTATTAATAAGCAATCAATGTTATTTAATATGTAATAGTAACTGATATCTCCAACAACTGATGATGTCAATACTGGCTGATAATCTGACAACTGACAACTGATGATATCTGACAACTATGATATCTGACAACTGTGATATCCGACAACTAATATCTGACATCTGAATAGAATACTGGAGATATAGCCACTAACACAGTAGTGCCACAAACAACTAGTAGCTGATCCAGGTATCTACCAACTTATAGAAACACTGAAATACATGATCACTGATCACTAACACAAATGTATCACTGACAACTGGTGTCACTAATAACTGGCAAGCTGATAACTGGTACAGATCTCTGCCAACTCATATAACTCTGAAGTACATATCTTATGATCACCAACAAACAGTCTCGCCAACTGATAAACTGATAACTGCTATAACTCTGGATACATCATATAATCAACAACAAGTAATCTCTCTAATAAGTGATAAACTGGTAACTGGTAAATCTGAAGTACAGCATCACTGATATCAAATAGATCACCATCATAATAAGTCATCTCTGATAACTGAAATAATCAATAACTAATCATGAAGCATATAGTATGTCCTCGAGATCAACAAGTCAACACATACTGAATCATATCTAAATAGGAAACATCCTCAAAGAACATCGTAACAAGTCAACATCAATATCTGAATGAATCATCAACTAAGTTATTATCAATGAAAGAATGTCAAGTCAAGAGGTCCTCTACATAAAATATATCATCTGTCCTCTATAACTCAAGTCCAGTCCAAATCACAGTCCAACTCTGAGATAGTCCATGCACCATCCAATCATCCAGAACTCTAAGCTTTAAGTAAAGTAAGATCATATCTTACATGTCCTCAAATAGCTGCAACATAGAATAGTTACTTCTGATACTTAACATTAACAACACATCATCTGATAGTTCTCATAAACTCAACTATAGATCCAAGTCATCACAACCAATTCATAATCCCAATAGTTCCATAATCATCTAGTTCCATCACACGTCTAGTAATCTGATAAAATAGTTGATGTTCCATCATATCACAATATCCAGTACTAATCCTCTCACTCAAACATACAACTCTGATTCCCAAATCCTCAAGAGTTCACATTTCTATTAAGATCAATCATCAGTTCCCAATACTCGTATCACAACATATTCATGCATATAAGTTCTATCACGATAAGTCAAGTCATTCCATCCAATATCCATCTCTCGATATCATATACATCTATCAATAACCAATACATAATCCATAGGTGAAGTCCATAATCCATCAAGTAACCATACACAGCTGACAGACTCATATTAGTCTACTAAGGCTATATACAAGTCGACTAGGGGAAAGTATAGTCGACTAATCAAGTAGGCCAAGTCGACTAACTCCCCTACCAGATACATCATCACCTATTCCTTTGTGCTAATATGAGGGTTCAAGCCTCTCCCTTACAAACATTAATACACATGATCTACTCTACTGTAGGCACACAATTACTACTTTAATCTATGTACACATGGAATCATAATTGAATCAAATACTTTTAAATAAAGGAATCGAAAGGAGGAGCAAACACTCACATTGGGGAATCTGGTCGTCGCCGGGCGAGTCGCCGTTACGGTCGCTATGGTGCCGCTCTTCGCTGTCGGACTGCATGGGAGGGTAGCCAGGGTGCTGGGGAAGGCCCGGCTGCAAGCTGGTGATCTCGCGCTCACCGGAAGGGCCTGGAATTGCCGCTCGCCTGAACTTGCGCACGCCAATGCAACACACCCATATATACAAATGAATAGAAACACATGCATATAAATCATGCATACATATACACGATTATACATAAACACATGCATACATATCTAAATTAATAAATACATACTACTAACTATAAATACCTATTCATTAATTAATATGCATGCACAAATAAGTATCTGTAACACCCATACATGCACATAATGTAGACACACATGATAACCCACACTAATTTATTAACATGTAATTAATTAAAATAATATAAAAATACCTTTAATAAAACTCACTCATGCATGCATGCAAAAACCCAAGGCACTCACGCACACACACACACAATCTCACACATTATATAACTTTTCAATTATTACACAAATGCCACCACACAATAAAATGTAAAGCTAACCTCGAGCCGATTTGCGGCGCACCGACGGAGGATCCGACGGAGGCGTACGGGGTCGCGGAGGGTGTCGTTGGATAGAGAAACTCGTCGTGAAGGGCGTGGGGTGCGTTCACGCTCGCCAACGTCGATTAACGGCATCCCGCGGAGAGCCCGAAAACGGCTCGGAGTAAGGATTTTGCCGCACATGAAATAAACACACATTATTAATAAACTTACATTATATCATTCCCAAACCAAACACAAATAATTTAAAGTACACATTAATGTAAAGAGTGAGGGAGGGAAGTTTCGGCTAGGGAAATTAATTAACAAAAATGCCATAACCAATAAAAATGACTAAATAAACAATAGAGCAGAGATAAAAAAGATCACCTAAGTTCTGAGCAGCAGATGCAGCAAGCAAAGGAGGTGTTGCAACTGGCTGTGGATTGTTGGAGTCGGCTAATGCAACATATAAATATAAACGGCTAATGGTGGGGCTGCCATGTGTTAGCTTGCGGCCAATGGGATGAGGCGCCATGTGTGATTGCCCTCACCAAAATTAGAACATCAAATAGTCTGAATGTGGGTTTAAAAAAAAATAGTATTAAACTTTTAATACAAGAATACATTGGAAAGAAGAGATAGCATTAATCTACAAAGGGTGGAGGGGCTTGCGCACCACAGGACCTCCGAGGATGCTCGACATGGCCTTGGACGTTGCACAGAGGAGTGGCGGAGAAGGAAACCCGGGTTTGGCCTGGGTGGTGGAGAGGAGGAGATTGCGGCCATGCTGCCGAGGTGTTCATCGTCGTGCTCCGGGAGGACTTCGACCGCTGCGTGGAGGGAGAAACGAAGGACAGGGAGCATGGGGTTGTGTTCGGGTGGAGATGTGAGGGTGTCGGCGGCTGAAAGGAAAGGAAAACGGATGAAAGGATTATGTTAATAATTAGGGTTAAGTTTAGGATTTAGTTTATATAGAATGGGTGGGTTATTGGGTATATGGGTTTCGGGTCCAATTGGGTACGGGGTAATAGGTATGGATATGAATAGAGAATTGAAAAGAATGAAACATAACAATATAGCACCAATGTAAATATATTTATACTAAACCTAATAATAATTCATAGCACTAATTAAAATAATAGTAACAAGTTACTATTAGTAACAATCATTAATAATAAGAATAGTGATGATAATTAATAACTACCACTAATATTAGTACTAATATTAAAATAAATAAAATAATGGTGACATTAAAATAATAATAATTAAAAATATTAGGAACACTATTAATAATTAGTAAACACTAACAGTATTATTATTATACTAATGGTGTTAAGTAATTAAAAATAATGATAGGAAATAATGGCAACAGTATATAAAGCCAAAGTGTCATTCACTATCTTAAAAATAAATTTGCATATTTAGTAATAATAATAATCACAAGAAAGAAAATAATAATTTAAGTTGATTAAAGAAAAATAATCTGTAAATCAAAATAAATACTTTAGGAAATAAAAATACAGTATTTCTACTTAGGGATCTTACAGATAAGCTCAAGTGTGAGAAAATAAAGTGTTTGGAAATGAAAATAATAAAGAAAAATACTTGAGAAAATCACAAGATAGATGTTGAAATAAAGATCAAAAATCAATCCCCAAATACTCTATTTTTCTTTGATTTTTCCTGCACTTTAAAACAAATGAAGATTGATCTTTTAAACTCACAAACTCTTTTAAAACTTGTAACTAAAACACTTAAGAAGATGAAGATTTTTGCTCTTGAAATTATTGTACAAAACCAGCTCAATGGGGGGTATTTATAGCCCCAAAACAAATCTGCCTGTTGGCAGCTGGAAAGGCTAGAAATGATCTTCCGGTCGACCGCCCGGTCGACCAGCCCAACGGTCATTTTTATGACCGTTGTGCCACCGGTCGACCGCCCGGTCGACCGGGCCTGGAACCAGAGAGCAATGACTCTCTGGCCGGTCGACCACCTGGTCAACTGGAACTGGATACAAAGAGCAGAACTCTCTGCCGGTCGACCGGCCGGTCGACCGGGGCCATTTCCAGAGAGCAGAACTCTCTGGACGGTCGACCGCCCGGTCGACCGGCCCACCAGTCCAAACAGCTGTGCACGTCTGTGCACATTGGTCGACCTGACCGGTCTACCGACTTCTGCCTCGGTCGACCGTCCGGTCGACCGGCAGAAGGTAGGCCAGCTTATATTAATAGATTAAAAACTTGGTTATTTGCCTTCTAAAAAATCCCATAAAAAACACATAAATTCTACAAAAATCATTTCTTGTTATATCTTTGAAATACAAATATGTCTGACAAAAATTCAACATATATATCAAACAATTTGAACCATTTTTGTGTTCTTGAAATTGGCTTAAATACAAAAATCGTATTTTCCAAAAATTAGGATTTTGAAATGGAAATTCGTTTTCTCCAAAACTCATGTAAATACAAAAACATGATATTGAAACAACTTTAAGCATATTGTATATGGATAGAATCCAATATACATGAAAGATATTATATCTATATTTTTGACATGAAAACCAAGATAAGTTAACCGAAAAATTAAAACATTAAACTTATGTGTGTACTTGTGAACTTGAGCATATCAACACTATATAATCTTTACAATGATCTAAACACAATCTTAAACTAAACAAACCGAGGTCTTCTTGTAGAACTCCGTCTCCAAGTCGACTCGATCCAAAACCGATCCAACGAGCTTGACTCCAACTGAGTGCTAGATGCGATCATGACGCTCGAGCTCTTGAATCACCATGTGAAAGCTCCAAAAAACCTTTGTTGAAGCTAATCACCTACTAATATCTTGATCAAATATCTGAAACTAAATATCACAAGATTATTAGTAAATTATAACTACACGAGTTAATCATCATCAAAAACTAGAGTGAAGGGCCTCTGGGCCAACAAAAACTGCACACAAAAAGTGTATGTTTTGAAATCAAGATTTAAAGTGTGTGTGCTTTGGCTTCCTCGATACTTCCGTTATAGTATGAGGCTAAAACGAGTCGAATCCACAAGGACGGGAGGCGATAGAAGCTTTACCGGTTGATTCACATGTGTGTTAAAAGTTCTTTAATGTTTGAAAGAATAAAAGGAAAAGAAAACAAAGAATGGAAAAGAGAAGTACGGTGAAATAGGAAGAAGTGGGAAACATAGAAGATAAAATGCTTGTGTTTTTGAAATATTTCTAAAATAAAGTGAAAAAGAAAGAATACTCATGGCTACTAACTACTAATGACTCCACTAACATGCTAACATCTTAGTGATAGTTGCCTCACATGTATCATTGGTCATCACTAGTCCTTGGCTCAAGAGCTGTACAAAGCATGGCTCATATGTTAACTTTCACATTCAAATTCAACCAACAAATGCAAGCTATACTTAAATTATCAAAACCCAATAAGAGCAATCATGAAATAAAGTAATGTTAGCTTGTTAGAGATTTAAATGTTAGAGTGTTAGATCCATCATCATGAGCCATCAATGGCTCTTGCAAGAGCAAGGCCAAGTAGAGGTTATTAGATTCACATGGATTATCAAGTAAGAAGTTAGCAAGTTAGCGGTTAGTAGTTAGTTTCCATGAGAGAAAATTAGCTAAACATGTAAAAGGAGTAAGAGAAGAAAACAAAGATAAGTTAAGAGAGCACCTTTCATAGATTGTCACCTTCTATTACAAGCACTCTTGCTTCCTCACCATGTACCACTCTCTCTCCTATTACAAGATCTAAAAGAAATGAAACATACAAAGCAGGAAGAAGAAGAACACTAACCTAAAATACCCTAAACTATAACAAGGAGAAGAAACTACCCTAAAATATTGCATCTCTCTCAATACAGAACCCCAGGGGGGTATATATAGGCACTTGGGGAAAGGAGGGCCAGAGGGCAAACCCTGGCCCAAGTACAGGTGCGGCCGCGCCCGTTTTGCTACGTTTCCACGGTTCTTCTAGAGCAACGCGCGTGGCACTTCAGACCGCGTGCTGTCCCGTCTGTCCCCTATCGGCGTCAACGCCTGGTTTTTGGTTTTCAGCCCCTGATTTTGACAAAACAGCTCTCCAAAGTCAATTTCTAGATTATAGGCCTTTAATCACCCATTAAATGGTGATTTAGGGTCTTCTTCTTCATTGCACACCATAGACCTAGAAACATGCAAGAGAGGTGTTTATTAGCAGAGTTTAATATGAAATAAATGTGAAGATGTGGTATAAAATATGCGGTTTTAGAGACTAATCACTAGGTTGATAACATTAACTTCTCTAGTCATATCTCTAAACGTTAACCTCATGAATCCATTCCTACAATTGATATTGCATTAGCAGTTGCAAGGAATGAGCGACCTAAGATAACGAAATTTGCGACCTAGGGTTGGAAATAGGTTTCTTTTCAAGAACTATGAAATCAACAGAGTAGATAAACTCCCCGATCCAGATAAGGACATCATTAATTTCCTTTTTGGGAACTTTCAATCGACTAGTCAGCCAATTGGATGGTGATTCGAGTTGGACTAAGCTTACCCAACCTGAGTTTTTGATAAATTGAGAAGGGAAGCAAGTTGATACTTGCTCCCAAGTTAAGTAGTGCACGACTAATTTTGGCTTGTCCTATTGTGCAAGCAATGGTAGGACAACGAGAATTCTTGTACTTGACAGGGATTAGACCCGACAGTAGCTCACTAATGTTAGTGGCTAAAAAGACCATTTTGGGTATGTTAGTCTTTCTCTTCTTGGTGCACATGTCCTTAAGAAATTTGGCATATGACGGGGCTTGTTGAATCGCATCAAGAAGAGGCACGTTTATTTTTATTAGATTGAAAATCTCAATTATCTTATTCATGTGTGCATTTTGCTTATTGTTCTCTAGCCTATTGGGAAATGATACTACAGGCTTGTACACCCAACTGGTTGACTTATCCTTTTCAAATTCGTCAGATCTGAAAGAATTAGGACTAAATGAGGTTGATACTTGTGTGTGGTTGTGCTGAATGGGTTTGGTTGACGTTGACACTTGATTATCAACTTTCTTTCCTGACCTTAATGTATGAACAATATTACATTGATTCAATGGTTATCCTCAGCCAAATGAGCTTGGTGAAAATTCCTAGGATTAGTTACTGGCTGACTGGGCAAGCTACCCTTTTGCCTCTCATTCAATGAACTGGCTAATTGGCTTATTTAAACCTCCAGCCTCGTTATGGCTTGTGTATGGTTGTTCTGTATTGTTTGCATGAGGGGCTCTTGGTTCTTCATGTACCATTCCATATTCTTCTCAAAATCAGTCATTCTCTTCTCAAGTGAATGATTTTGGAAGGAAGATTTTGGAGCTTGGTTGGAAAAGTTTTATTGATAATTTAAAAATTAGGTTGATGGTTGGAAGAATTGTGATGGTAATTTAAAAAGTTGGTTGATGAATGGAATGTTGGAAGTGGTTTGAATGGTTTGATCTTGAGTGGTCATTGTTGTTTTGGCTCCATGAGAAATTCGGGTGATTTCTCCAGCCAGGATTGTACATTAGTGCATAGGGATTATTGTTGGGCCTTGAAAAGGCCGCATTCATTGATTTAGAAAATTATTATTGAGCTTGAAACTCTGGACACTCCTCAAACATATGATTCATGGCTTGACAGTAAGTACAGCCCGGAGTTAAAAATTGGTTTGGACTGACTTGGTTGACTAGACTTGGTTTCTTAGTTTCCAAAGTTTTTAGTCTTCTCATTAGGTTTGTTATTCTAGCCTCGGTAGCTATGGATGATTCAATTGAATGGAGACCTCCTTTTGAAGAGATGGAGTTTGAATTCCTAGAGTTTTCATTAGTTGGTTCCCATTGGATGGTCTTTTCAGCTAAATCTCATATAAATCCCATCCTTCATTTTCATCCTTTTACTAGAATCCTCCTTGGCACAAGGTTTCTAAGAAGGGCTTTGTTGAGTAGTCTAAACTGTCATAGAGAATTTGGCATTATTGTCATTTCTCTATTTCATGATGAGGACATTGGACAAGGAGGTCTTTAAAGCCATCAAAGTACCTCCAAAACGGTTCACTAGGTTCTTGCTTAAACTGTATAACGTTCTTCCTAATGAGAGCGGTCATATGGATTGGACAAAATTTCATCAAGAAGACCATGATGAAACTATCCCATGATGTGATAGAGTCGGCCGCTAAGCTGTAAAGACATTTCCTTGGCTAAGTCCTTAAGAGCAAATGGGACAAATCTTAACTTAATAGCATCGTCTATAAGGTATGGGATTTTCATCATTAAGCATACTTCCTTAAATTCTCTTATAAGGAAATACACATCTTCGGACTTTAAGACATGAAACTTAGGGAGTGTGTTGATGAATTGAGGTTTGAGCTCAAAGTTGTATTCACCAAGTTGGATGCAAGATGGAAGTGAGGTACTCATGGGGTAGAACCTATCCTGTAAGGATGTTAGTTGAGCCATAACTGGATCTGGTTTTAGTTCAAGCTTGGGTGGTGATGTGTTTCTAGCTAACCTAGATGAATTTGGGTCTATCGACCTCACTTGCAAATACAAACACTACCACAAACAAGTTTACCAATAGTCAATGAGAAAAAGCAACCAAACCTAGTCTAAGATAAACTGTGGACCTAGACAACTCCTAACTGGTTAGTTAGCCATAGGAGATATAATGCAAACTCTGACCACAAGCTAATCAGCCGGATCAGGGCAAGATAGGTGGGAGGTATCCGCGCAAAAGCGACGGGCCTAATTAAACCAAACCACCAGCCTTTGGGGTTTCGACCCTCAATCCCTGTCCTTTGATACCGATTTGGCAGGAGTCAAATTCTAACATCTTCCCCCTTAGGATAATCTCCTAATGAGTTCAAGATGTTCCTAAGGCCAATGTCTATTAGATTTTAAGTTAGACTTAGGTTGTGCGTACTTGGAGATAGTTTGTGGGCTAAGGAAGGGTAATGACTCCCTCACCTTATCTTGTGTTGGGTTTTACCCTTAAGATTGATTGTGCAAGTATGCAAGTATAAATCAAGTAACAATCAAAAAGCCAATAAATCATCTAAGAATGTTTCTATGCTAGATGCTATGCAAATGTACCTTGTTTCCAGCTTTCTTCAATAGTAATTGAAAAGGAAACATAATTAGACAAATGCCTATAATGCAAGTCTAAACATTTTTTAAGCAATTAGCAATCAACCAGATTACTGTTGGATTAAAAATATGGTTATGTAAATATCAGAAATAGCAGAAATAACACTTGCTGAAATGTATTTTTGCAAAGCAATATATCCTGCAAAAAAGAGTTTTTTGTAGTCCAAAAAGAAAGTTTTTGCACGACCAATCTCTTGGAATTCTGTTTACTACTTCCCAGAGTAGGGGCATAGAATAGCAAGTCTTCTTCTATAATGCTTGAATACTAAATCAGATTTTTTTCACCCTGAAACAAAAAGTTGAAAAACAATTTCACCGTTCGCTCCCCGGCAACGGCGTGAAAAATTGATTGCAAGAAAAGTAGTGATAATTACTGTGTAGCTTAGAGCTAACGGGTCGTATCCACGAGGAGGAATGTGATGAAAGCATTTCGATGTTATGATTTAAAAACAAAGATTAGTATTGGTGTTTTTTTAAGTTGAAAAGAGAATGGTGAGTAGAGAAGTGATTTAAAGAAAACTTGAAAACTTAGAGAAGGCTTTGGAGAAAATGACCTTTAAAATGCTTTGAGAGTGAATGTGTTTGTTTGTTTTTAATAAAGAAGAATACTGGCTCACTATTCTATTGTTCAACCATGTGCCATTCCCTTAAAGTTTAAAATGCCTCAATGAGATCATAGGCAAAGATTTAAGTCATGTAAAAAGAGATCAAGTAAAACACATAAGATAGATTTTAGAAATTAAACTTAAGATTTGAAATCGTTATTTAAGTTGAATATTAAATCATCAAAGCAATAAAGCTAGCATGGAATAAAAACAAGTTCTTTTTAAGACCCATTTCAAGAGTTAGTTCAAATCCATTCTCATCCTCATGTTCCTTCAAGAACACTTGCCAATATGCTAGGCTTAACCTAGGCATTTATATGATTCATTGGGTTCTTTTTTAATAGAGATCGATCAAGAAGAAAACTCATAGAAGAAGGAGAATAGTGAGCCTAGAAAACCGATTTAGCCACTCATGGAGGTGAAATAGTAAACAATGAAATGAATTGAAAGCATAAACATACCAGTAAAGTCGAGTAGAGATAAGCAATGGCGATTCTCCTTTGATTGTCACTTCAATGGTCAATTACACACTCTTTTCTCTCTCTCTCTCTCTCACTTATTGCTAGACTGAACTACTAAAATAAAAATGAGATAAACTTCTCATAAACTATCTAACAATGATCATAAATCTTTAAAAAAGCATGAAACTTAAACTAGTCTTCGGTCCCTTTTTCAGTAAACATCCTACCTTTTATAGGCAAAAACCCAGAGGGAAGAGAAGTGAGGAGATAATAGGCAAAAACGCTCCCCTTATCTCCACCAGATGGCCGCGAAAAAAGCTACTTTTCCATGGCCTGGATGTGGCCATTTGGCCACATCCAAGGAGAGATTCTGCTGGCAGTTGGTTTTATCCCCTTTTATCCAATGGATTTTTTGTTTGATCTTTGGTATTGATCTTACCTTCGGTGATCCTCAAGCTAACCAATTTGAATTTATACAAAATTGAATTAATCAGTTTTATTTGATGTGATCATCCCTGATATGCATTGATCTTTAGCTGGAATCATGGCTATCCTCCTAAATATTTATCCCTTTTTTAATTTAGATTTAAATCAGAATTAAAGCGGGTTCTTGGGCTCAATTTTCTTCCATCTCCATTAGTAATGGGCCTACATTTTATTAAACAAAAATAAGACTAATTACAAGATTTATTAGATAATAAATGAAAATATGACAGTATATATGCAATATGGGTGACCAACTAGGGAAGTTGATTAGGAAAGGTGTAGTTTTAACCAAAAATCTCATTATCGTTATGAAAATCGCGAAGATTACTGTCAGAGGTATAATTTTGAACTTAACAGTGAGATTTACTAGAGGAATAATATTAACTTAGCAATCGAAGAGGTGTGGTATTAACCAAAGATCTCTTTTTCATTTGAGAAAATCGAGAAGACTATTGCTAAAGATGTGATATTAACTTTACAGGGATTGGATTTGCGATTTGAGCAAATTGAATTGTCAGAAATGTGATGTTTAATGTGACAGAGACTTGTGTTGCATGTTAGAGATGATAATTAACTTAGCACTAAAGATATAATTCTCATTTTCACTGAGAAAAATAAGGAGATCATTGCTAGAGGTATAATGTTAACTTAACAATGAAATGTACCGCAGGTGTAATATTAACTTAGCATTGAAGAGGTGTAATATTAATAAAAGATCTCATTTTCATGTGAGAAAATCGAGAAGACTACTGCCAGAAGTGTGATATTAACCTGATAGGATTGCATTTACGATTTGAGCAAATTTAATTGTCAGAGGTATGATGTTAACTTGATCGAGATTGGTTTTACGATTTGAGTAAGTTTGGTTAGAGATGTAATATTAAATTGTTCGAGATTGGTTTTATAATTTGAGCAAGTTTGGTGGACCTATCATTCTATAGAAAAGAATTGACAAGGCGAATTTAATCCGTTGGGAAAATATTGAAGTCTTATTGTCAGAGGTATAATGTTAATATGATAGGTTCGATCTATAATCATTTTGCTGGAGCAATAAATACAGCTTTTAATGATTCTACCATTCCATGGAAGGGAATTAGTAAGGAATTTTGGTGGAGTTGGTGAGATCAAGCCCCTTAGGTTTTTTTAGCAAACCCTCAGCTATCAACGGGTTTGGTTTGTCTTTATCAATTACCATTTGAGTAGGGCTAGCCATGCTATTCCCTTAGCATGAAGAGTTATTGAGGATTTTTCGTTGAGTTAAAAGCCAACTTTCCCCTCTATCCTTCTCCGTCGGAGGCATTGGATTGTTCTTGTTACTTTAAGTAACATGGTGTACTTTCTGGTTTCTCGCTCCACAGATGACTTCTAAAATCTTATTGAATATTAAAGAAGTGATTACAAACTTTGTGGGGAGTACGTCCGGAGATTAATGTGAAAATCACCTAGAGGGAGGGTGAATAGGTGATATAGCTAATCTATGAACTCAATGCGGGATTTAAAAACTTAATGCAATACACTCAAGTGCAATCAATAAGTGATGCACACACAACCAAGCCAAGCAATTATGAATGCACAATATGAATAGTTGCAAGGCACAAAGTAAAGAGAGAGATAGAGAGAGAGTCAATGGATCAAGCGCAAACAACAAGATATGTTTCGAGGTTCGAGCACCCAGCTCTACATCCCCGCCTTCGACACACGAAGGATTTCTAATCCACTAGCTAGTCTACAAAGAACTCTCACTAGGAGTACCCAACTCCTCTCTTTACAACCACAACCTCCTCCTTGAGGCAAGCTCCAATCCAACAAAACAATCACCTCACCACTTGAGGGATTAGCACAAAACAAACAAGGATCACCTCACCACTTGAGGGATACAACCCAATAGAACAACCTCCTCAACACAATGAGGGAAAGGCACAAAGCCAAGCTAAGTTAGGGTTTTTAACTTGGTGGTCTAAACAACAACCACAAACAATCTCTTTCTCCCACACAAAGATCCTATAGAAGAGATAGTAGATTTTAGCTCAAGTGTGGAGAAAACCAATGGAATGGAAATCAAAATCACAAATAAAAATCCTTGGGAAAAACTGAAACCAAGATATAGAAGATGAATCAAAACTCTTTTCCTAAAAACCCTTTTCTTTGGTTTTCCAAACCCTAGCAAAAACTCCAAATAGATTGTTCTATATGAGTTCAAAAACTTCTTTTGATTGCTGTGAAAACACCAGAGAGTAGGGAAAAATTCGCACAAAAATTCTTGGAGAAAAACTCTCACAAATGGGGTATTTATAAACCCCAGAAAAATATAGCCGTTGGCAGCTGAAAATGCAAGAATTACACTGCCGGTCGACCGGTCCGGTCGACCGTCCAACGGTCAAATTCTGCCCGTTGGCAGCTACCGGTCGTCCGCCCCGGTCGACCCAAACAAACAGAGAGCTCTGCTCTCAGACCCGGTCGACCCGGACGGTCGACCGTCCCATGTCTGCCAAACGTGCACAGATTTGTGCACGTCGGTCGACCGACCCGGTCGACCGACTTCATGCCAAGTCGCCTTGGTCAGAAAACTAGTCGACTGGTTGAAGCCTGGAATAGAAAACTGAGTTAAAAACATGTTTAAAAATTCTTTTATCTTTTTTAAAAATCACCAAAAATAGTTTTATCATTTTGCTTTGATATATAAACATGTGGTAAAAAGTTTAGCTCAAATATCAATCAATATGAACTATTTTTGTGTCTTATCATTTTTACCAAAAATCAAAAACTGTATTTTCTAAAACTTGGATTTTGAATAGAAAATACGTTTTGTCCAAAACTCTTCCAAATACAAAAACATGATATTTAAACATTTTAAAGCATGATGCATATGGATAGAAATCCAATATACATGAAACATATATATATCATAGTTTTTGTTCTTAATTCCAAAAATAAGTTTTGTTGAAATACAAAACCTAAAACATATGAATAGGTATATTAAAGTAAGTTTGTCTAAGTAGTTGAAGCATGCATGTATATAGAGCAAATCTAATATACATTAAACCATGTAAACTTGTTTTGATATAATATCTATTCATGCAAACCAAGATCGGTTAAACCAAAAACCGAAAATCAAAACATGAAACGTGTGTGTTGTGAACTTGAGCATATCATACTATTCTAATCTTTACAATTTGGATCTAAACACAAAACTAAACCAAGGTACCTAAGTCTTCTTGTAGAGCGCAATCTCCAAGCCGACTCGATCCAAACTCTTTGATCCACCGAGCTAGTGCTATATGTGATCTTTGACGCTCGGGCTCTTGAATCAACATGTGAAAGCTTCCAAATCATCTTGTTGAAGCTAATCACCAACTAATATCTTGACTAATGATCTGAAACTAAAATCACAAGATTATTAGTACACATAACTACATGAGTTAATCATCATCAAAACTAGAGTGGAAGGCCTTTGGGCCAACAATCTCCCCCTTTTTGATGATGGCAAAACTCATGGAGTTATATATACATGGATTAAAGTTAAGCTTCAAAGAAGCTCCCCCTTAACTCATGCATAGGATAAACAGCTAATAAATGGCTCTAGATACCAATGAAATTATAAAACATGAAACATGCATAGATATGCATAATACAATAAATGGCTCTAGAAACCAATGGAAGATACCAATGAAATTTTCAAAAACAAATAAACATGTTCTAGATACCAATTAGCAAAAACAATAAACATGCTCTTGATACCAATTAAACTAAACAAATAAACATGTTCTTGATACCAATTAAACTCAATATATGTAAAACAAAACTAATGATCTAATGATCTCTTTTACAAGCTCTTGATACCAAAACTAAACATGTATTTTAAATAATGCTTTTGATACCAATTGAACTTAATATAAAAACACGTAAAACATGCATACAAACATGCATATAAACTCAAATTCTTCTCCCCCTTTTTGTCAATCATCAACAAAGGGGTTAAAAACAAAACAAATAAAAACATATACCGATTAAAAGAAATTCTTCTCCTCCTTATTTACAAAACTAAAAAAAATATATTCTTTTTATATTCAAAACAAGGAATCAATCAGGGGATGCTCTCCCCTTTTTTGTCTAAACTCAAATATAATACCAATTAAAAAATGTGTCAAGGAAGTGCATATTGATACCAATTAAAAATTGTGTCAAGGAAGTGCATATTGATACCAATTAAAAATGAAACTATACCAATTGTAAAACAAAAATCTTGAAACCAATTGAAGTAAACAAATAACATACCAATTGTAAATAAACAATTTTGATATCAATTGAAATTAAACATAACAAATTTTGAATTTCTAAACATAAATGTTGATACAAATTGAAATTAAACATAGATCTTTAATACCAAAGTTGATTTAAACATATAAACAAATTTGATTTTGATACCAATTGAAAATTATTTCCAATTGAAATTTTTATTCTCTATCATAAAGTAAGGGAGTGGAATGCTAAATACCAATTGAAAGATGAAATACAAGATTTTCTCCCCCTTTATGAAATACTAATAAAAACTATGATAAGGCTCGAATTAAGATACCAATTGAAAACTTAATCAATTGAAACAAAGTTAAATCTCAAGCTTATCATCATAAACAAGATTTGTGCTTAAAGATATAGGGATATAGTAAGCACAACTAAAACATATATATGTATGAAAAGTAGATACCAATTGAGATTGATATTCTTTGAAATGCAAGCATACATATACGAAAATATATGAGTATACAAGAAATGTTAGGATTGATACCAATTGAAAGAATTCAATGATACCAATTGAAACAACAATAAGATCAAGTGTATATCTCATATTCCTACCACCCATTTCATGTTCAAGTTTAAAATGATTTTCAATATAAACATACAAGGCATGGACTCCCATCCAACCGCCCGTTGAAGGTAGGGATTTTCAAAAATGGGTTTACAAATATAGTATGTTTGAAAATCTCTACCAAAGTGAAGAATACGAACTAGTTATAGGAAAACTTTTAAACTAGTACGAAATCCTTCAAGTAAGGAATAAACCAAAATGTTTTTCATGAAACACATGTAAATTACATGATCACTAAACACTCAAAATCTATAAAGTTCATATCATAGTCCCATGAAAACGAATCATGAGTAAACTAATAAAGTGAGTGAACAAGTGTTATGTGACACATAGCAACATGAAAATATTCAAATAAGCCCATGTGAAATTCCTTAAAACATTTACACATGAAAAACTAAATTTTATTTCCAATAGAAATTACCTAAAAATATGAAAATCATGAAAATCACCAATTGAAATCATCAGATTCTTCAAAACGATTTAAACTTCAAGGCATATGTATGTCATGTACAAACTAAAGTATACATACATATTCTAAACACAATGAGTCCACAAAGTATATGCATGAAGGCACGTGGCTCAAGGATGTATATGTATAATGATAGTTTGGACAAGATGGACATATACATGAAGTTAAAACAAAATATGTAAAATGATGAATAAAAGTCAAATGTAAGAATCATCAAAACTAGACTATACTAATACATCAAGTGAATACAAATGAGCGTTCAAGCACAAACATATATAAAGGTCTATTTGTAGCTCACTAGTTGTACAAGTATAAATCCTAGTCTTAATGAAAACTATCATTCAAGCAAGTAGTCAAAACATGAAGCATAAAACGACACATAGATCAACATGAAAATCATAAAAATGATCATAATAAAAAACATGAATTATTAAGACAAAAAGTCATAGTCAACCATATGATTAGCATGACAAAGACATGTGCATTAGATCTATGATTAACATGATAGCTAAAACATAAAGAGAACACAAAATATGGGTCCATACTAAACATGGGTGTCTCAACAACTAATCATGTAAAGCATATATCTAATAAACATGGCAAATATCATTCTAATCATGAAACAATAAAACATGAGTCATCAAAACAAAACATCATAAACATCCATATGATCATTATGTATATGCATGTACATTAGATCTAGTGCATACATATTAGTTTAAACAAGGTGAGAACACAAAGATAAGATTCATATAAAACATGGGTGTCTCAAGTAACTAAACATATACATCACTAGTCTAATCAACATGGCATGAACATAATAATCAATAAACCAAGACATGCTATAGAATGATGAACATGAAAAGCATGCAATTAAAAACGGGAGTTAGAGAATGATATCAAAACCGATGAAGGTGCATCTCTAGTTCTCCAAACCACGGTGGTCCTCCCACCAAATCCCTTGAGAGTGAAGCATCCAAATGGTTCTCTTTTAGGCTTAGAACGCATCCACCTCAAGGCACCAATACTCTCACGTGATGCGAGAGCTCCCACCTACATCAAAAGTCAAGGAGGTGATTTTTGGTACCCATTTTCTTTTGGGTCCACGGGGGTTAGTATCTTTTCTAATCCAAACAAGATTATTTGCTAAATTTTCAATATGTAAACGATCATAACAAAATCTAGCAAGATGGCCTTTTCGGCCACAATGTGTACATGTGTACACATGAGCATACATGTCATGGTTGTGTCCGTGGAAAGCATGTGTATGCCGTGTAGGGTGTGCATGCAAAGATGGTCCTTGTTTCTTGCGAACAAAGATTTCCAATCGTGAATGATTCAATGTGCATTGGCTCAAAGTGGAGCCCAAACATTCAACACTTTTCTTCAAAACATTTATATCTTTTTCAATAGTGGAAGATAAAGTGGAGCAAGCAATAGGTGTGCAAGAAGAAGAAGCTATACTAGCATGGCACACATGAGAATCAATATCAATTTTCAAAGATTCATTTTTCTTTAAAACAAGATCCAATTCTTTTGTAATAGAATCAATTTTATTTTTCAAAACAAGGTTATCTTTTAAAACAAAATCCAATTTAGAAGATAAAACCTCATTGTTTTCACAACATCATCACAATCATTTTTGTTTTTCAAAATATCAATCTCATCAAGGGCAAGGTCTAGTTGAGATCTTAGTGAGTCACGTTCACTAGTGATCTCTTCCTTTTCTTGCAAAACTAATTCAAAATTAGAACACAATTCCTTTAATTCATTTTTCAAAACAAGGTTGTCCTCTTTCAAAAGATTGTGTTTTTTCAATAAATTTTCAAGCTTTTGAGCAAGTACCAAATTTAAAGTTTGAACTTCAAAACAACCATGGCAATAGGAACTAGAGCTATCATCTAATTGAGTGTCCGATTGTACCTCAAGGGAGTTATTCCCTTGGACCATGAGGCAATGCTCTTTGGACTTTTTCTCTTAGATCTCCTCATCTTGTTGATAATCCTTGGAAGCTCGGGAGACGTCAATAAGCTCCAAACTGCAAAAGCCGAGTCATAATGATTAAACACCGGTAAAAGATGTTCATTAAGAGATGCTCTAAGTGTTCTAAGTGCTAATGCATTTGCCTTTTTATGCTTGCTACTATTAGGGAATGATTCCATAGTGGAGGCTTGATAAACTAGATGTCCTAGTCTTTTCAAATGGTTACTCATATTGGCCTTCCAAGCATCAAGTCTAATATGGTCAAACATAGGAGGGCTATCCATGAGTGCAAACTAAATAAGTGCAAATGAAAATGCAAATGAAGATTAGCAAACCAAGATCTCACTCCTAGGTGGTTAAACCTAAATATCAGGAGCGTAGGCTCTGATACCAATTGAAAATCACCTAGAGGGGGGTTGAATAGGTGATATAGCTAATCTATGAACTCAATGCGGAATTTAAAAACTTAATGCAATACACTCAAGTGCAATCAACAAGTGATGCACACACAACCAAGCCAAGCAATTATGAACGCACAATATGAATAGTTGCAAGGCACAAAGTAAAGAGAGAGATAGAGAGAGAGTCAATGGATCAAGCGCAAACAACAAGATATGTTTCGAGGTTCGAGCACCCAGCTCTACATCCCCGCCTTCGACACACGAAGGATTTCTAATCCACTAGCTAGTCCACAAAGAACTCTCACTAGGAGTACCCAACTCCTCTCTTTACAACCACAACCTCCTCCTTGAGGCAAGCTCCAATCTAACAAAACAATCACCTCACAACTTGAGGGATTAGCACAAAACAAACAAGGATCACCTCACCACTTGAGGGATACAACCCAATAGCACAACCTCCTCAACACAATGAGGGAAAGGCACAAAGCCAAGCTAAGTTAGGGTTTTTAACTTGGTGGTCTAAACAACAACCACAAACATTCTCTTTCTCCCACACAAAGATCCTATAGAAGAGATAGTAGATTTTAGCTCAAGTGTGGAGAAAACCAATGGAATGGAAATCAAAATCACAAAAAAAAATTCTTGGGAAAAACTGAAACCAAGATATAGAAGATGAATCAAAACTCTTTTCCCAAAAACCCTTTTCTTTGGTTTTCCAAACCCTAGCAAAAACTCCAAATAGATTGTTAAATATGAGTTCAAAAACTTCTTTTGATTGCTGTGAAAACACCAGAGAGTAGGGAAAAATTCGCACAAAAATTCTTGGAGAAAAACTCTCACAAATGGGGTATTTATAGACCCCAGAAAAATATAGCCGTTGGCAGCTGAAAATGCCAGAATTACACTGCCGGTCGACCGGTCCGGTCGACCGTCCAACGGTCAAATTCTGCCCGTTGGCAGCTACCGGTCATCCGCCCCGGTCGACCCAAACAAACAGAGAGCTCTGCTCTCAGACCCGGTCGACCTGGACGGTCGACCGTCCCATGTCTGCCAAACGTGCACAGATTTGTGCACGTCGGTCGACCGACCCGGTCGACCGACTTCATGCCAAGTCGACTTGGTCAGAAGACTAGTTGACTGGTTGAAGCCTGGAACAGAAAACTGAGTTAAAAACATGTTTAAAAATTCTTTATCTTTTCTAAAAATCACCAAAAATAGTTTTATCATTTTGCATTGATATATAAACATGTGGTAAAAGTTTAGCTCAAATATCAATCAATATGAACTATTTTTGTGTCTTATCATTTTTACCAAAAATCAAAAACTGTATTTTCTAAAACATGGATTTTGAATAGAAAATACGTTTTGTCCAAAACTCTTCCAAATACAAAAACATGATATTTAAACATTTTAAAGCCTGATGCATATGGATAGAAATCCAATATACATGAAACATATATATATCATAGTTTTTGTTCTTAATTCCAAAAATAAGTTTTGTTGAAATACAAAACCTAAAACATATGAATAGGTATATCAAAGTAAGTTTGTCTAAGTAGCTGAAGCATGCATGTATATAGAGCAAATCTAATATACATTAAACCATGTAAACTTGTTTTGATATAATATCTATTCATGCAAACCAAGATCGGTTAAACCAAAAACCGAAAACCAAAACATGAAACGTGTGTGTTGTGAACTTGAGCATATCATACTATTCTAATCTTTACAATTTGGATCTTAACACAAAACTAAACCAAGGTACTTAAGTCTTCTTGTAGAGCGCAATCTCCAAGCCGACTCGATCCAAAACTCTTTGATCCACCGAGCAAGTGCTATATGTGATCTTTGACGCTCGGGCTCTTGAATCAACATGTGAAAGCTTCCAAATCATCTTGTTGAAGCTAATCACCAACTAATATCTTGACTAATGATCTGAAACTAAAATCACAAGATTATTAGTACACATAACTACATGAGTTAATCATCATCAAAACTAGAGTGGAAGGCCTTTGGGCCAACATAATGTTCCTCATGAAATCCTCTTTGTTTATGTTGGTCGCCATACTTTGATATGAATATGGAAACACTGGAAAGGTTCTGCAAAGACGTATTGCGAATCTTCTTCAATGAGTTATGCTTGATAAGTCAACAGATAAACTCATTTCATCCACCATAGGAACCGCTCGATTTCCACATCCTGATATGAATCTAGAAACACTGGAAAGGTTCTGCAAAGATGCATCACGAGCCTTCTTCAATGAGTTTTGCTTGATAAGTTATCAGATAAACTCATTCAATTAGTTCATTTGATTATTTTGATGCTCTATCATTGAATCGAGCTTCGATTGATCGAACAGAAGGAGGGAGATATGCCACCATTACATATGGAAAAGTCAGGCTAGATAAGCCATCCTTCTTGATCGAAGAGAATGATCAGGAAGAAGAGTGCCTAAAATTGTTGCCTGGGCATGCACGACTTCAAAATATGACCTAATCTTCTAAATTAAAGGTGTGTGCAGGTCTATGTACTAGGAAGAGTGATAAGACTAAAACCGATGGTTTTACCTTTGTCATGTCTTCGATGTTGACATCATGCATCAATGTCTCCTAATGTTCGATTGGCTCGATGTCTGTGAATCGCGATGTGACCCTTTGAGAGAGCAAAGCCTTCTTTAGCGTTTTCCAAAGCTTCTTGGATTTCAAACCCTAATCCATCTAATTGGTCAAGGTATATCTTCGATCAGAGGTGTAGGGTTAACTTGATCATGAGAAGGGTGACAAGGCTAAAACTGACAATTCTGCTTTTGTCTTTTCTTCAATGTTTACATCATGCATTATTATTTTATGATGTTCGATCGACTAGTCGTCAACGATCGGTGATGTAGTCGTTTGAAGAAATAATTCTTCTCTTTTCTTTGGAATTCTTCAAAACATCATGGATCCCAAATCTTAACGCATCTAAACAATAAGAGAGGGTCAGAGTCGATCTCGTTTGGGGAAGAAGTTTTCATGAAAGAACGGAATAGTCAATTGATCAGAGGTGTAATGTTAACATGATCCTAGAGAGTACTTCTTTGATCAAAAGTGTAGTGCTGAACTTGATCAGAGATAGTACTTCTTTAAGTATTTGCTATTTATCGGCATCATGAGCATATCACCATTTGGATTTATGAGACGATAAGCTCCATTTGAGTAGACTAACTCTACTACAAACGGTCCTTCCCACTTGGGGTTGAACTTTTCTTTTGTCTTTTGTGTAATGATCATGGGTTGTCTGACAGCTAAGATAAGGTCACTTTTCTTAAAATCTGCTCATTGACTTTCTTATTGAAAGCTCTGAAAATTTGAGCTTGATAGAGCTCAGTTGGTTGTTGAGCCTGTAGGTGTTTGTCGTCTAAAGCTTCTAGTTCTTGGAGGCACAGTCGATGCTTCTCCTCTTTCGTCATCTCTGTGACTAGGGTAACTCATAGATATGGAATCTAAATCTCAAATGCAAATACAACTTCACACCTGTACACAAAAGAGAAAGGTGTAGCTTTCGTCGAGGTTCTCACAGTTATACGGTAGGCCTAGAGACATTCGCCTAATTTCTCATCCCACACACGTTGATTTTTTGAGACAAATTTCTTGAGAAGTTTACCGATGGTCTTGTTGAAAGCTTCTGCAAGATCATTAGCGGCTGAATAGTATGTCATTGAATACACACTTTGGATTCTAAATTTGTTGCAGAATCTCTAAAACGCTTGGCTGACAAATTGAGGCCTGTTGTCATGGATAATTCGTCAAGGGACGCCAAAGCGGTATATGACATGATGTTTGATAAACTTGATCACGTCGAACGTCTTCACTTCTCTAAGGGAAATTGCTTTCGCCATTTTGAGAAGTAATTGATTATGGCCAAGATGAACCAATGTAATTTGCATGTTGGGGGGGCTTATGGGTCCAATGACATCCATGACCCATATCTCAAATGGCCAGGAAGAAGACGTCATATGGACATGACCTAGTACTTGATGGATGAAGTCACTATAAATCTAATAGGTGTGATACCGCTTAGCATAGGCGATAGCGTCAGAAACCATCTTTGGCTAGTAGTAGCCAAGTCTTTGAAGTCAGTCCCAAGTTTGGGTTTGAGTTGATGAACTCCGCAAATACCATCATGAGCTTTCCTGAGTGCTTCCTGTGCCTCTTTGTATGAAGGGCATCAGAGCAGGATTCCATCAAACGAGCAGTGATACAAAATTCATGTGATCGCATTATAAAAGAATTGAGGAGCTTTGCTTCTGATGGCAACATCCTCCTTAGGATCATCGGCAATATGCCATATAAGACATAATTGATGAATGAAAATTGCCAATCCCTGGGTTCTGGATCTATTGAAGTCTCAAGAACCTCTTTTATTCGAAGGTCTCCTCTTAGAGTTCCACTATCTTCAAGGGCAAATTTTGGCCACTACAAATCGCGACTGTGGATGACTCCGTTGCCCCAGCTTAAAGGGCTAGTGAAGTAGCAAGTGATGCAAGTGCATCTACATGTGCATTTTGTTGCCGAGGTGCATAGTCGATATAGAAGCTTTGAAACTTCTCTGCCATGTTGATGGTTGCATTGTGAGAGGGCACCAAGTCTTCATGTCGGACTTCGTACTCCTTACGAACCTGGTTGATAATGAGTTTCTTATCACCGTATGCTTCGAGATGTTTAATGCCAATCTCTTCTGCAAGTTGCATTCTAATTAGTAGAGCGTTATAGTGTAATGTTATTGGATCACGACTAAATTAATAAAAATGCTTGAGGAATCAAATAGTTTTGTGGAGACACAAGTATCACCCCCGCTCTTGCTATAATGTTTCCTTAGGACTCATTCTTAATACGCCATTAAAGAATAATTGCCAGACTTATTCCTCAAAGAATGTCTTGGTCATGCAAACTTCAGCAATCTCAACTGGGAGATCTTCATAAAGTTTGGTTGTTCTTGGATCTGGAAGTTCAGCCAAGAAATCCACCACTGCTTATCCCTTCATGGCTTTTTGTGAAAGGAATTGCATCTCCTATTGCGAGAGTAAGATAGCCCACTTTGATAATCGACCATTAGCGATAAGGTTTTTGTCATAAGCAATATCCGAGGATTGACTTTAGAGATGATATGAATGGTCTAGCCTACAAGATAGTGTCTCATCTTCTGGATGGTGATGACCAACGCTAGACATTCTTTTTCGACCGAGTTGTAAAGATGCTCAGCCACAGTCATGGTCCTGCTCAGGCAGTAGATTGCCTGCTCATGTCATTGGTCATTATTCTGGGCTAGCAGAGCTTCCAAAGAATAATCCATGGCTCTGACATATATCAAAAGGGTTTCCCTGATACTGGGGCTGCAAGAATAGGCAGATGCTTAAGGTATTGTTTGATTTCCTCAAACGCTTGCTGGCAAGCACTGTCCCATACAAATGAGACTCCCTTTTTCATCAGCTTGGTGAAGGGTTGGTAACATCCTAAAAGATTTGATATGAATCTGCAGTTGTTGGCCAAACGTCCCTGTAATCCTCTAAGTTCTTTGAGATTTCTTGGAGGTTGCATCTCCTGAATGACACGAACTTTCTCAGGGTCGAGATGGATTTCTTTGGATGTAACAATAAATTCAAGGAACTTGTTACTAGCCACTCCCAGGAAGGACTTGGTAGGGTTCACTTCAATTGATGTGCCCACATAATGTCGAATACTCTCTTCAAATCTGCTAGGTGATCCCCTATATCGCGGCTCTTCACTGCAATACTGTCTACAAAGCATTCTACGGTATCGCGTATATACTAATGGAAGATTGTATTCATTGCTCATTGATATGTTGCCCTTGCGTTATTCAAACGAAAGGCATCACGGTCTAGCAGTACACTCCCAGTGGTGTTTTAAAGGATGTAGGCTTCTTGCTTTCTGGATACATATTAATTTGATTATATCCTGAGAAGCCATCCATGAAGGACATTCTCTCAAATCCGTACGTATTGTCAATCATGACATCAGTGATCGTGAGGTATTCCTCGTCTTTGGGACAAGTGACATTCAGATCGTGAAAGTTGATGCGAATCTGGATCTTTCCATTCTTCTTAGAGATAGGAACGATATAGCCACACAGTCAGGATGTTCTTCCTTGACGATGCCAGAGTCTATAAGCTTCTTGACTTCCAACTCGATTACATCCGTTATCTCTAGATGAAATCATTATTGTTGTTGCTTAAGTGGCTTCACGTCCGGATTAATATTGAGGCGATGTGATTATCTACAATTCTGCATCATCATATCGCATTTTCTACCAAGTTATGAATTAAACATCGCTTCTGAATCATGTTTTGGTCTATTTTATAGATAATCAAGAGTCCAAGGGTCAAATCGAAATAAAAGCCTAATTAAACCCAATTTCAGGTAATTAAATTACATTACTTAGAGATCAAGACAGAGAGTTTATAGAAGATACATTGGATCCAGTATTGAAAACAAATCTGAAGAAAAATAAATCCAATTTACCCAAATCCAAGACCATCTAGAAGATCCTCAAAACTGGACGAAACTACGGACCAAAAAACAGGGTATTTGGCCCTGGTATTGTTGTGGAACCGCAAGGATTCTCGCGGGTCCGCAGCATTTTGATGGGCCCACGCGTCAATTTTCGACGCGTGGCTTCATCTCATCTTCAAAAGTCTTCCTTTGCCTATAAATACTGCATTTTTGGTCAAGAGATGAAGTGGGGAGAGCCGAAGATTAGGGTTTTCTCACGGATCAAAATTTTTGGCGCTGTTGCCGGGGATGTGAATGTTTTAAACTCACATTTTTGTTAATATTTTCCTCTCTGTTTTGGTGTGCAGGTAAATTTTACAAAAATTAAGTATTGCAGAAAGCTAAGCTTGCTTGCATCTCCCTGCTCTTTAAAGCAGGGAGGCCAGTTCAACCATATTGCCACACCCATGCCCTAGGAGCCGCGGAAACATGACAATTTCTGGGGTTCTGGGCCCCAAATTTTGCTGCTTGCTTCCAAATTGCATATATCTGTGACTTCTGCAGCTATTTTTTTGCTTTAATTGCCTACATATTGCAATAATTAAGAATTAAAATCAGTAAATGGATGTATGAATACGGTTTAGACATTTGCAATAAGGCACGTGTCAAATTTCATTCCAATATACTGTATTTTGTTCTCTTGTTATGATCTAGACTGAGGTGTACATATTGCATTGTATATAGCATAGGACACATACGTGGGTGATTAGTCTCTAATTTTGCATAATTTTCATCACATTCTCACATTTATTTGATAATAAATTCTGCTAATAATACCTTACTTGCTTGATCCTAGGTTCATGGTGTGCAAATGAAGAAGAAGACCTAAATCACCATTTAATTGGTGATTAAAAGCCTATTAAAGATAGCCATTGACCTAGAGAGCTGATTCTGTACAAACCGGGGCTGCAAACCAGAAACCGGGCGTCAGAACTGACAAGAGACAGACGGGACCGCGCGCGGCTCGAAGCGCTACGCGCGCGGCCACTGTATGGTCGCGAAAACGCGGCCGTACGACTGCGGCGCGTGCGCCGCTTCGGGCCAGGGTTTGTCCCCTGGCCCCCTGTTCCCCTGGTGGCTATAAATACCCCCCTGGGTTCCAGAGAAAGGAGATATGCAAGGTTTAGGGTAGTTCTCATTTTTCATTTTGTAGTTTAGGGTAGTTTAGTGTAGTTTTTCTTTTCTTCCTCCCTTGTATTTTCCACTTATTTTAGATCTTGTAATAGGGAGAGAGAGTGGTACATGCTTGGAATGCAAGAGTGCTTGTAATAGAAGGTGACAATCTATGAAAGGTGCTCTCTTTACCTCTCTATGTTTTCTTCTCTCTAATCTCTTTTACATATTTAGCTAAACTTTTCTCTCATGGCAGCTAACTACTAACCATCAACTAATTTAACTTCTTATTTGATAATCCACATGAATCTAATAGCCTCGTTTTGGCCTTGCTCTTGCAAGAGCCATTGATGGCTCATGATGATGGATCTAACTCTAACTTCCAACCACTAACAAGCTAACATTACTTTACTCCATGCTTACTTTTAGTTTTGATGGTTTAAGTATAGCTTGAACTTGTTTTGTTGTGTTGGGTTGTGATGAGTTACATATGGGTCATGCTTTGAATCGCTCTTGAACCAAGGACTAGTGATGGCCAATGATACATGTGAGGCAACTATCACTAAGAGGTTAGCATGTTAGTGGAGCCATTAGTAGTTAGTAGCCATGAGTTTTCTTTCTCTTTCACTTTATTTTAGATATAAACAAAACTACAAAAATTATTCTTTTCTATGTTTCCCACTCCTTTGTTTTCACCGTACACTTCTCTTTCCATTCTTTCTTTTATTTTCTTTTGATTCTTTAAAACTTTGAAGAACTTTTTAACAAACACGTGAATCAACCGGTAAAGCTTCTATCGCCTCCCGTCCTTGTGGATTTGACTCGTTTTAGCCTCTATGCTATAACGGAAGTATCGAGGAAGCCAAAGCACATACACTTTAAATATCCATTTCAAAACATACACTTTTCGTGCACGGTTTTCTCCCGATCAAATTTTGGCGCCGTTGCCGGGGATGAGAACGGTTTGATTTCACAAGTTTGCTAACTTTTCTTCTTTGTTTTTGGTGTGCAGGTTAAAGTTTTAGCATTGCAGAAGTTCACACTTGCTCAAGTGTGGTTGGGTAATTCTTGTATATTTTTATATTCTGCTGCTATTTTTTTTATTACCTGTGCACTGTAAATAATTGTAAGAACTAAAATACAGAAATTGGATGCTTTAAAACAATTTAGCCATTTACATCTAGGCACATGTCAATTTTTATTCCAATATACTGTTTTTTATTCTTATGTTGTTGTGATACTGATAGGAGGTGTACATATTGCATTGCATATAGTTAGGACAAACACTTCAGTGATTTACTCGCTTTTTTGTGTTCATCTTATCTATATTGCACACTTGTACAAATTAAACTTAAGGGCAACACCCAATACAACATAAGGTGGGGAAGTTATTACCTTCCCTTAGACCAAAATCACCTCCCCACTCACACAATCCAAGCCTTAATAAAAATTGCTAGACGTTGGCCCCTAGTGACATCTCGAACTCATTTAAGAGATTGACCTAAGGGAGAAGTTGTTAGAATTTGACTCTTGCTAAATCGGTGTCTAAGGTTGGGGATTGAGAGGCGAAACCTCGAAGAACAGTGGTTTGGCATAATTAAGCCCGTTGCTCCGGCACGGATACCTCCCACTGATCTTGCCCCTACCTAGCCGATTAACTCGTGATCAGCTTCCGACAATATACCCCCCGTGGACAGTCTTACCAGTTAAGAGTCGTCTAGGTCTAAGTCAACCCTAGCATAGGCTTGTTTTCTTTTTCTTTTTCTTTGTTGTTTGTTTGTTTGTTTGTTTTTCTTTTTTAAATTGTGATATGGATTTTAATAACAACAATTCTTTCAATTATAATATGAATCCATATTTCACCCTGACCTCATTTGACTTAGATAACTCTGTCCCGACAATGTACAACATGAACCAACCATATATGCCGGGTTGGGATTATCCGAATCAATATGACCCATATCCTCAACCATATGACCATAATTTTCAAAATAATTTCAACTCTTCATAGAGTTCATGGGGATTCTCCTACCCCGAGTCCAATTTTCAACCATCTTGTCCACAATTTTCACAATATTCGTTCCCCAATTTTGATTCATATACTCCTTTTCCTGAACCACCAATTGAAGAAAAATCATCATTGGAAAGGAGTATAGAAGAGTCCTTACAACAAATGCAAAATTTGTTCAATTCACAATCCTTCCCATATCAAACTCCACATACTCCTTTTCTAGAGCATCCCATTGAAGAAGAATCTGAACTAGAAAAGCGTTTGGAAGTCTTTTGTGAAAGAATGCAAAACATGTTGGACTCATCTTCTCAACTAAATTTTCAAGAGTCCCACTCATCTTTTCCAGTCTCACCAATTCAAAATGAATAAACTTCAATATTGGACTTGAGTATTGAACCATTGCGTGAGTCCGAGCAGCAACCGCAAAATCCAATGGACTCACAATTTCACCATAATTTCCAAAATCAACTTCCATACTCATATTTTCAAGAACCAATTACAAAGAGTATGGAAGACATGATTTCGAATCCAAATTCTATTACACGGCCTATCAGTAGGTTAGATTCACTTTTGAGCAAATTGATCATTGAGAGCGAGGAAAGCCTTTCTTGTCAACCTTTGACCGATTCTTATATCCCTAACTCTACTGATTGGACCCATGAATCATGTCATTTTAGAAATCCAGCTTCAATTTCAGAACATACATTTAAACTTGACCAATCTCCAAGTTATGAAAGTCGCCTGGACATTTTGGCAAGTTATCCCTTCCTGCAATTGAAATCGAACCTGACAGTGATCCTGAACCTCAAGTTGGCGTTTCCTTTTCACTTTTTGATTCAATAATGACCCGGTATCTTTATCAGATTTTTTCTCTATTTCTGAGTCAACATTGAATCCTGTACCAGTACACCGTGAAATAGAATCACCAATCTCTAATGATCATACTTCATTGTTGGGGAAAGTGTGTGAACATCAATTCTTTGGTTTGGACCCTATTTTTGAACCAATTTCGACTCTCATTGTTGACTCTCAACTTGATCTGAGTCAACTTCCCGAGTCGGTATCGATTTTTGTTCTTGTTCCATTTGAGTCCAAATCAATCATCTCTCAAAATCACACTTCATTGTTGGACAAGAATGTTGAAGAAAATGACTCAGTCATTATTTTTGAAAATTGGCCATTAGATGGGGATGAATTTTTCAATAAGACCATTCAATCCATAATTCTTTTCTGGGGTCAGATTAGAGAGGTCCTTGGTGGTTTCTGGATGATCCATGATATCTTGATTGGGTCGCAACGCTTGGCCCAAACCGACCACCACCAGAGCCACGCCCTTGAGGTAATTTTCCTTCTCTCCCATTTATTTCATGTATATACACATTCACGATGCATTGAGGACAATGCGTGAGATAAGTGCGGGGGAGGGTTTACTAACATAGTTAGTTTTATATTTCTTTCTTTTACACTTCTTTTCAAAAAAAAAAAAACTTTTCTTTTCTTTTTACAAAACTTTTTGAACCAAGAGAAATAGTTTTTTGATTTATTTTTAAGAAAATTAAGATTATCTTAGGAATTAGGAAGACCTCAAATTATGAAATTTTAAACCAAGTGAAAATAATAGATCTTGTCTAAATTATAGGATAAGAAAGTAAGATTGAAAAGATAATTTGATCTTGAATTTTTTGCCTTAGATTTATGCACTCCACACTTACACAATTTTTGGGATTGAAACAAAGACTGAAAATGCCATAAATAAAAAAATTTATGTAAATAAAAATCACTTATTGAAGTTGGGTAATTATGCCTCTGGAAGCATGATTATTCATACCTAAATAGTGGACAAAAATAAAATAATCCCCTTTAGTTTTGTGGCCTTGTTTACTCGAGTCCTTAAGTCCGAGGGAAGTTTTCTCATCTGGTGCCCTAAGACCATCTAGTTTGGGAGTCACCGGCTAAAGGCTCACTACCCGGGTAAATAAGAAAGCCTAAGAAAACTAAGGGAAGAAAAAAGAAAAAAATAAATAAATAAAAAATTATAATATATATTAAATCAATGGCATGAAAGTTAGAGTCGATATCCCAAAAACCTTCACTATTCACAAAGTGCATATTTTTTTAAGAATTTTATGAAAGATCAAAGATTCAATTCAATTTTAAATTCTTACATTTAATTTATAACAAGATTTTTTGCATTTTGACTTAGTTTAAGAAAGAAAATTTTTTGGTTAACCTCTGACCTTGGATCACTTATATTTTCACAAAAATACTTCAACACTTTTCTCTATTTCAAAATGCATTTTATAAACACTAACATTTGATTTCTTTCTTTATGGATTTTGTGGGTGTAATCCGCTGAAAATCCTCAGGAGACAAAACTCCTCCACTAGGGGAAACCTAGAGGTTTAACGGCTTGTTGCACATGCTCAGTGCAATCGCATCACCTGCGAAAGTGGTGAAATAATTTCCTTAATTTTTTTTGTTTTGCTCGGGATGAGCAAAAGATAAGTGTGGGAGTGTGATTAGTCTCTAATTTTGCATAATTTTCATCACATTCTCACATTTATTTGATAATAAATTCTGCTAATAATACCTTACTTGCTTAATCCTAGGTTCATGATGTGCAAATGAAGAAGAAGACCTAAATCACCATTTAATTGGTGATTAAAAGCCTATTAAAGATAGCCATTGATCTAGAGAGCTGATTATGTACAAACCGGGGCTGCAAAACAGAAACCGGGCGTCAGAACTGAAAGGAGACAGACGGGACCGCGCGTGGCTCAAAGCATTGTGCGCGCGGCCACCGTAGGGCCGCAGAAACGCGGCCTGGGCCGCGTTTCTGCGGCCGTACGGCCGCGGCGCGCGCGCCGCTTCGGGCCAGGGTTTGTCCCTTGGCCCCCTGTTCCCCTGGTGGCTATAAATACCCCTGCGTTCCAGAGAAAGGAGATATGCAAGGTTTAGGGTAGTTCTCATTTTTCATTTTGTAGTTTAAGGTAGTTTAGTGTAGTTTTTCTTCTTCTTCCTTCCTTGTATTTTCCATTTATTTTAGAGCTTGTAATAGGAAGAGAGAGTGGTACATGCTTGGAATGCAAGAGTGTTTGTAATAGAAGGTGGCAATCTATGAAAGTGCTCTCTTTACCTCTCTATGTTTTCTTCTCTCTAATCTCTTTTACATGTTTAGCTAAACTTTTCTCTCATGGCAACTAACTACTAACCACCAACTAATTTAACTTCTTATTTGATAATCCACATGAATCTAATAGCCTAGTTTTGGCCTTGCTCTTGCAAGAGCCATTGATGGCTCATGATGATGGATCTAACTCTAACTTCCTAACCACTAACAAGCTAACATTACTTTACTCCATGCTTACTTTTAGTTTTGATGGTTTAAGTGTAGCTTGAACTTGTTTTGTTGTGTTGGGTTGTGATGAGTTACATATAGGTCATGCTTTGAATCGCTCTTGAACCAAGGACTAGTGATGGCCAATGATACATGTGAGGCAACTATCACTAAGAGGTTAGCATGTTAGTGGAGCCATTAGTAGTTAGTAGCCATGAGTTTTCTTTCTCTTTCACTTTATTTTAGATATAAACAAAACTACAAAAATCATTCTTTTCTATGTTTCCCACTCCTTTGTTTTCACCGTACACTTCTCTTTCCATTCTTTCTTTTCTTTTCTTTTGATTCTTTAAACTTTGAAGAACTTTTTAACAAACACGTGAATCAACCGGTAAATCTTCTATCGCCTCCCGTCCTTGTGGATTCGACTCGTTTTTGCCTCTATGCTATAACGGAAGTATCGAGGAAGCCAAAGCACACACACTTTAAATATCCATTTTATTGATCTGGCCTAGGAATCATGTTGCTTTAGAAACCAAGATTCATACTCATCATTTTCAATTCAAAATAAAAAAATCATCAATCTTGAAAAAGAGTATGAAACTCCTGCGTGAGTCTGAGCAACATTCTTAAAACATGTTGGACTCACCATTTTTTAGAACCAAGCTTCACATACTTCTTTTTCAAAACATCCAACTGTAAAAAATCCATCCTGAAATGAGTATGGAAGCCTTGCGTGAGTCCAAGCAACAACCGTAAAATCTGATGAACTTACAATTTCACCACAATTTCCAAAACCAACTTCCATGCTCACCTTTTCAGGAAGAACCGATTGCAAAAAGTATAGAAGACATGATTTAGACTCGAAATTTTGTTAACCGACCTATCAGTAGGTTAGCCTCAATAATGAACGAATTGATCAATAAGAGTGAGAAAATTCTTTCTTGTCAATCTTTGACCAATCCTTATATTCCTAACTCTATCGGTTGGACTCAAGAATCATGTTGCTTTGGAAACTAAGATTAAAATTTAGCATACCCATTTGAACTTAACCAAATTCATGTTTTGAAAGTGCCATTGACATTTTGGCAAGTTTTTCCTTTCCTGAAATTGAACTTGAGCATGAATGTGATCTTGAATCTAAACTTGGTAATTCAATTCTATTGCTTGACTCAATAATGACTCTGGTATCTTTACCCGATTTTCATCACTTTCCCGAGTTAGTTTGGATCCTGTGCCAGTCAATCGTGAAATTCAATCATCAATCTTTTATGATGAATATATTAAACTTGACCAATATCATACTTTTGAAAATCTCATTGACAAATTTCATTTTTATAAAATTGAACTCAATCAAGAATGTGACCCATATTCTCAAATTTGTGATCCAGTTTAAATTTCTGAATCAATATTGACTCTTAATTTGCTACCCAGTTTGAACAACATTTTAGAGTCAGTTTTGATTCCCTTACCTATCATTCTTGAACTTGAATCACCAATTTTAGAAAGTCACACTCTATTGTGGGAAAATGAATATAGACCAAAGTTTTAACTTTTAATTTGGACCCATTTCCTGAACCAATCTCGACTCCATAACCTTTATTTGATTTTACTAAATTTTCTTAATTGGTATTAGTTCCTGTACTTTCTAAGTTCAAATTAATCATTCCTTCTTTTCACACTCCATTTTGGGACAAAGGTGTTAATAATAATTACTCTGAAATTATTTTTAAAATTTAAAAATTAGATGGGGTAAAATTATTAATAAAATCATTCATTTTCACATTATAATAATGGATAATATTAGAGAGGTCACTGGTCGGTTTCTATGAACTCCACGCAATTTGGGTTGGGCCGCATTTCATGCACCAATTAGACCTCCACCAAAACCACCACCTTGAGGCGAATTCTCCTTCCCTCTGTATTTTCATGCATACATACATTCACGATGCATTAAGGACAATGCATGCGATAAGTGTGGGGGAGGGTCTACTAATATAAAGTTTTTAGATTTTCTTTTTTTTTTAACTTCTTTTAGGATATTTTTAGAATCTTCCCTTTTGTTTAGGATTTTCCCTTTCTTTAAAAAATTTTTTGAAAAAAGGGACAAAGTTTTGATCTATTTTTAAGAAAATTAAGGTGTCATAGATACTAGGGAAACCTTAATTATAACATCTTAAACCTAGTTGAAATAATGGGACTTGTTTAAAATTATAAGTTAAGTAAGAAAGATTGAAAAGATAATTTGATCTTAATTTTTTACCTTAGAAAGTTTGCACTTGACATTTACATATTTTTGGGACTCAAAATGTCATTAAAAATATAATAAAATAATAAAAGAAAAAATGTATATATAAAAAAAATCACTTATTAAGCTGGTTAATTGTGTCTTAGGAAGTATTATTAGCCACGCCTAACGATGGTCAAAAGAAATAAATAATCTCTTTTAGTTTTGTGGCCTTGTTTACGCGAGACCTTAAACCCGAGAGCAGTTTTCTCATCTGATGCCCTAAGACCGTCTGGTGTGGGAGTCATCGGTCAAAGGCTCACTACCCAGGTAAATTAGAAAGCCTAAGAATACTAAGGGAAGAAAAAAGAAAAATTTACATATATATATATATATATATATATATATATATATATATATATATATATATATATATATATATATATATATATATATAAATGGCTTGATGGTTAGAATTGAAATCCAAGAAATCTTCATTATTACAAAGTACATATTATCTAGGTATTATGAAAGATCAAATTATTCTATCCAATTTTGAATTCTTACCGGAATTGATTACAAGACTTACATATAGACTAAGTTTAAGGAAGAATAATTTTTAGTGAACTTATGACCTTAGATCGCTTAAATTTTGAAAAATATTTCGAAAAATTTTCTCTCTTTCAAGAAAAGTTTTAAAAATACTAACTTTTGTTTTCTTTCTTCATGGATTTTATGGGTGTAATCTGCTGAAAACCCTCAAGAGATAAAACTCCTCCACTAGGGGAAACCTAGAGGTTTAACAGGTTGTTGCACACGCTCAGTGCAATCGCGTCACCTGCAAAAGTGGTGTAATAATATTTGTACTTTAGTTTTTTTCTTGTTTCGCTTGGGACGAGCAAAAGATAAGTGTGAGAGCGTGATTAATCTACAATTCTGCATCATCATATCACATTTCCTACCGAGTTATGAATAAAACATTGCTTCTGCACCGTATTTTGGTCTATTTTGTAGATAATCAAGAGTCCAAGGGCAAGATCAGAATAAGAGCCTAATTAAACCCAATTTTGGATGATTAAATCACATTACTTGAAGATCAAGATAGAGACCTTCTAGAAGATACATTGGATCCAGTATTGAAAACGAATCTGAAGAAAAATGGATCCAATTTACCCAAATCCAAGCCCATCTAGAAGATCCTCGAAGCTGGACGAAATTGCGAAGCAAAAACTAGGGCATTTGGCCGTGGTATTGTCGCGGATCCATGAGGATCCTCACGGTTCCATAGCATTTTGTGGGCCCACGCGTCCATTTTCGACACGTGGCTTCGTCTCGCCTTCCAGAGTCTTCTTTTGCCAATAAATACTGCAGTTTTGGGCTAGAGACGAGATGGGGAGAGCTGTAGGTTAGGATTTTCTCTCATTTAATATAGATTAATGTAGTACTCTTCCTCTTCTTTTTTGTATTTTTTTATTTTAGACCATGTATTAGGGCAGAGCTGAATTCAAGAGAGAGAGAGAGAGAGACAAATTGATGTAATACATAGTGACAATCTATGAAAGCTTCCTCCTTTCCTTCATGGTTTCTTCTCTAACCTCTAACATGACTAACTAACTTTCTTTCATTGCAATCTAACTACTAACCACTAATCATCTAACCCCTTAGTTGATAATCCATATGAATCTATAGCCTCTACAAGGCCTTGCTCTTGTAAAAGCCATTGATGGCTCATGATGATGGATTCTAACATTCTAAGTTGGTAACTTGCTAACAAGCTAACTTTCTTATTTCATGCATGCTTCTAATATTTTAGATGATCTAATATTTATATTAGCTTGCTTTCGATGCAAGTTTGAATGTGAAGAACCATCTCATGTGCCATGCTTTCTATCGTCTCTTGAAAAGGCCAAAAATTAGTGATTGCCAAGGATCCATGTGAGGCAACTATCACTACAAGGTTAGCATGATTAGTGGAGCACTTAGTAGCTAGTAGCCATGAATTTTCTTCTCTTTTTTATCTTGTTTTCAAACTATTTTCAAAACCATTTCAATCTTTTCTTATCAATGTTTTCACCATCTTTTCATTTACTCTTTTTTTCATCTTTTTCTACTACAAGTTCAACTCTTTTCTATTTTCTAAATTACTATCCACTTCATGTTTTATCTCGATTTCTACTTCCTTGTTTTTCTTTACCAATTCCAAAACCACCAATACCACTTCTTGACTGTTTTTCACATCGCCCATTTCATTGCCTTCTCCACCTATCATTTATAGTTTTCTTTTTTTTTCTTTTCTCTTTCTTTAACAAAGAAGAACTTGTCAACAACCTCCGTGAACGGACTTTAAGGCTTCTGTCGCCTCCCATACCTTTAGATTCGACCCGTATAGCAATATGCTATAACAAAAGTATCGAGGAAGCCAAAGCAGCTTATTTTGAATACTGATTTAAAAAACATGTTTTCATGTACGATTTTTCCTTCGAACACAATGCACGGCTACCTGTGGGTCAAGATCTGGTATATCCACATAATTCCATGCGAAGACATCTATACACTCTTGTATGAGATTTATTAGGTCTTCGTTCTCAGAAAGTGATAAGCTTTCACTTATCAAGATGTGCTTAGGGTTAGCCTCGCTTTCCATATTGATCTGGACTAATTTATCCTCTGTAGGTGGCTCACGCTTCTCCAAGCGTATGCCCTAAAGAGTGTTCAAATTTTTGACCCAGGGATCAGCATCCAACTGGATCATTTCTTTATCTTCAACTTATAGATGGCTAGTTGAGATCATGTTTACTGAAAGATCTCTGAAGATATCACCGACACTAACATCCTATTCCCATGATGATGTGCCTGATGAGTGATCGTGATATAAAGATTCTTCAGACTCAAACTCTGATGGAATTGGCGTTGACACATAGCCTAATCCCCTTTGAGTTTTCTAATAGTAATCAGGGGCTTTTCCTTTAGGGACAAAAGATCAAATCAATGTTTGTCTTCCTTTACTAAATTTAAAGTTAAACCTTTTCATCAGGTCATATCCTATTTTCTCCATCTTTCGGCGTGCATTTGACCCGTAATGAGAGAATTGAGGGGACTCGGAATTGTCTTTCAAACTTTCACGAGCCATTGGTTCAGGTTCGATCCTCCCAAATAGAATTGGCTTTTGACTCTTGTGCTTGGCTGTGACTTCAAAGAAGGCTCCTTGTGCGTCATTAGTCTTTTCGTGGACCATAAAATATGACTTTATTGGCGCATGTAATGATGTCAGGGCATCTATTACAAACAAATGGTCAGTGTCGATATCAATACTAGTATATGATGATACAAAATCAGAAGTTAATATAAAAAGGTAAGCCAAATCTAAATTCTGATTGATAAACCTCTTACCTTCAACATTGGTAGTGTTATTGAAATCGAGCTTATCAACGCTCATTACAAGTGGATTCATTTCCCAAAGACAATCCTCTTTTGTCTCTGGTTTGGTGTCAACTTCACTGCCAGAGTCTGAGTCCTCCGTGATGGATCCTCAGCAGGGATCTTGATAAATGAAAGAATCCATGAAGTAGTTCTCCTCCCCTTTGAACGGATGCTTTTCAGCAATCAACATTCTGACTACTCCTTCTTCATCAGCATATTTCATCACCTGGTGAAGGGTGGATTGATGATAGAATTGCGGTGAATCCATGATGTCCTAGAAGCAGGTTGTATGACGTGTCTGCATCAATCACGTAACACATCACTTCTAACCTTAGGTCTCCGATTTGGCATCTGATCTTGATCTTCCCCATCGGCCTTGTCCTACTGGCATTGAAGCCATAAATGGTTATCTGTGTTGTACTTAGCCGGTGAGTGGGGATCCACAGCTGTTGCATGACTCTGTGGGGGCATAATGCTCAACACAAATGCTAGATCAAGCTGAATGTGGCTCGCTTAGGATGACCCAATATACCCTGTGTAGTACATTAGGTCCTATCATGTTTTTCTTTAATCTGCATATCATTGGGAGTGAATGTTATGCAAGGAAAACACTTAGAGGTCTGGAGACAATGTCCTTCATTCTCTTATTCGCGTCCAATCAGAATCTGGGCTATGAAAGCCTGTGAATTAGCTCGAGCTTCTTTGAGGGCTTCTCTCATTGACTTGGAGAGTCTCAAGAGCTCATAGAGATTGATTTTGGTAGAGATGTTAGCCAGCTAAGCCAAGATGCCGAAGCGAAAAGGTGTTAATGAGACTTTTGCTTTATATTTTTGAAAAGCTTTAGTGTACCGAAGCTCTTTCTGTTTCTCCACGGGTTGATTTGTGAATTGATAGGCTATTTCTTTGGCCGTCTTGGACGAACTTGGCACTGTCTCATTATAATTTTTCAAGTAATGCTGACCAGAGCGAGTTCTAGTCTGGGGAGGGGCACTCTATTCTGTGGAGGGAATAATTTTTCCTCATGTGAATCAGTAATGGAGGCAATATTTGTCTTTTCTCTTGAGAAAGTGTATAAACACATTACAAGAGGATGCCTTTCCTTTGCCTTTGAACTTCCAGTCGTTGACAGTAGTCCACTGCTTGCTGTCAACAAGATCAGGATGAACTGACATGATCTCTCCTTGAGGAGTTGGGACAGGGATCAGACCCTTCTCCTTCTAGTTGTGGGGATCAGTGTTGATCACACTTAGTTCCCCTTTTAGGATGGGAACAACTCCGATTGGCATTAACAGGAGACTGTTTGGTCGAAAAAATTTGAAATAAAATTCTTTTAATGAATGAAAATTACCATGGATTCAATTCGTTTACAAAAGAGAGGAGAATATCTAGATCCCCCCTTTGTTTAAGGTCAGGTTCTTTGTATGGTGATGGAGAGTGAATCTTTTTTTCTGTTGACCGCTGAACGAAAATCTTCCCTTGGATCATCTTGAGGATGCTCTCGAAGAGATTGAAATAACTCTGCTTGAACGCAGCAAGCATTGGAGTTCTCCTTTTTAAAAGGAATTCTCTTCCTCTGTCTTTCTTTCTCTTTTATATTCAAGTGTTTTGAACTTTAAAGGTTGCTAAATTTGCTTCCCTTTTCTTTAAAAAATTCTCCCCCCAACAATTTTCATAGCTAGTTATAGGGGGTTTCAGGGGTAGAATTGTTTCCAAGAATCCCTCCATAATGGATATTAACTCTCCACATTACGTGGGTGTTAATTGACCCAGTAATGGGGATTAATTACAACAGAAACGCGGGTCTCGGATTGGATGAGGACCTCGCTTTGTTGTTAGACGCGGAGCTCATAGGCTTCACAGGGTCATGTCTGTGTTGAAACGCGGAGTTCACAAGCTCGCATTGAATTTGAAATGCATTGCTACTCAGACTCGCATGTTGGCTTTGAAGGCGCGAAGTTACTCAGACCCGCGTTTGAGTTGAAAGCGATGCTACTCAAATTTTGAGTACTTATGATCAATGCGACTGCCATGTTTTAGTGTAGAACATGGCCTTCACATCTCCTGCTTGATGAAGTCCGCGTTTGAGTTGAAGTGTGACCTCTACATTCAAATAAGGCTCGCATTTGTGGCTTTATTCTTGGTTATTTTTAGACAACCTACAGAAATCCCCCCAATGTTTTCAAAACCCAATGGTTGACTGGGAAAAATTTCGAAATATTTTGGATTTCATCTTGATTTGGGCCTTCGTGATTGGACAGACAATCTTTTGAAGTACTTGGAGCTTGATCCTGTCTGGATTCTCGTCTTCGAAGTGTACATTTGAACAGCTTGTAGCACCTAGGGAAGATCATCGTAAGTATCTAGAAACTCATTCTAGAACTTATCTGATCTCTGATTAGTCTACAATATTGCATCATTACATCGCATTTCCCTACCAAATTATGAATAAAACGACGCTTCATACCCGCGTTTTTGTCTATTTTGCAGATAATCAAGAGTTCAAGGGCAAATTCAAAATAAGAGCCTAATTAAACCCAATTTTTAGGTAATTAAATCTCATTACTTGAAGGCTAAACTAGAGAGCTTCTAAAAGACATATTGGATCCAGAAATTGGGGGCGAATCTGAAGAAACCTGGATCCAATTCACGAAAAATCAGAGATATCTAGAAGGTCCTCGCAGCTGGATGAAGCTACAGAGCAAAACCAAAACCGGAGATATCTAGAAGGTTCTCGCAGCTGGACGAAGCTACAGAGCAAAACTAGGGACCTGAGTCCCTGGTATTACTACGAAAATGCAGGAAAAGCAGTGTTTTCGTGGCCCTATGGTGGGCCCACGATCAATCTTCGACGCATGACCTCGTTTCGCCTTCCCGATACTTCTTCTTCCTATAAATACTGCAAGGTTTGGCCAGAAACAAGAACAGAGGGCTGTAGGCTAGATTTTCTCTCCTTCTAGTTGTAAAGTAGGATTTTCTTCTCCTTTTAGTTTGTATTTTCATTTTGTTTTAAGATCTTATAGTAGTGCTGAGATAATTCAGAGAGTGACAAAGATATATTGTTGTAATAGATGGTGACAATCTATGTAAAGATGTCTCCTTTATTCTCCATTGTAATTTTCTCCATCTTCTACATGATGCTTAGCTAGTTTTTCTTCTCATGGCAATCTAACTACTGACCACTAACTAACTAACCACTTACTTGATAATCCACATGGATTTAATAGCATCTACAAGGCCTTGCTCTTGCAAGAGCAATTGATGGCTTATGATCATGGATTCTAACATTCTAACATTCTAACATCTAACCCACTAACAAGCTAACTTGCAATGCCTTCTTTATTTCATGCGCACCTCTACTTGATTTGATGATCTAATAGTAGCTTGCAACTTGTTATGTAGTATGGATGTGTTTAAATATGGAAGAACCTTCTTATGAGCTATGCTTTTTATCATCTCTTGAAGCCAAGGATTAGTGATGGCCAAGGATCCATGTGAGGCAACTCACTAAGAGCTTAGCATGGTTAGTGGAGTAATTAGTAGTTAGTAGCCATGAGTTTTTTTCATAGTTTTCCTCATTCTTTTTTTCTTGTTTTAAAAAAAATAATTTTCAAAATCTTTTTATCATTTTCTTGTCGATGTTTTCACCAACTTCTTAGTTCATCTTTATTTCATCTTCTTTTTGTTTTCAAACCCATTTCTTAAATCACTTCACTTTTCACTTCACCTTTCTTGCTTTTGTTTTACCGATTTCACGACCACTTCTTATTTGTTTTCTCATCACCGTTTTCATCGCCTCCTCTACCTATCACTTCTGGATTTCTTTCTTTTTTTTGCCATTCTTTAACAAAGAAGAATTTGTTAATAACCGACTTGAATAAGGACTGTTAATGCTTATATCATCTCCCGTCCCTATGGATTTGACCCGTTAAGTCAATGCTATAACGAAAGTATCGAGGGAATATAAGCACACATACAAAATCTCATTGATTCTAAAATACACATTTTCAAATGCTGGTTTTCAGCATCGATAAAAAATTGGCGCCGTTGTCGGGGACAGGAATGGTTTAACTCACATTTTTGTTAACATTTTCTTCTCAGTTTTGGTGTGTAGATCAATTGTTACAGGAACAGAATATACATTGGCATCACATGTCCCTGCTCTAGAAAGCATGGGCCCAGCTTCTACAGAAAAGCTGCGCAAACGTGACTTTTGCCGCGATTTCGTGGCAATGTTGGGGCATTTGTCTTCTTGTTATGTTGGGATGTGTAAATTGTAATAGCTAGTGAATTTATACTGCTATTTTTTTGCTTTGGTTGCCTACACACTGTAGTAATTAAAGAACTAAAATATGGTATTTGGACGCTTTAAAATGGTTTAGACATTTACATTTAGGCACGTGTCAATTTCAATTCCAATATACAATATTTTGTTCTGCTGTTGTGATCTGAACTAAGGTGTACATATGGCATTGCATAGAGCATAGGACAAACACGTGGGTGATTTATTCGCTTTGTGTGTTATTCTTGTCTGTATTGCACACTTAAGGGCATAACCTCATACAAGATAAGGTAGGGAGTTCATCACCCGTCCTTAGCCCAAAAATTACCTCCCCATTCACACAACCCAAGCCCTAATTTAAAAATTTATAAATGTTGGCCCCTAGGGATATCTCAGACTCATTAAGAGATTGACTAAGGGTGAAACTTGTTTGAATCATACTCTTGTGAAATCGATGTCTAAGGTTAGGGATTAAGAGGTTATGCCTCGAAGACACATTAGTTTGGTGTAATTAAGGCCTATTGCTTAGCACGGATACCTTCCACCGTATTTTGCACCTACCTGGCTAATTAGCTTGTGGTCGGATCCATACAATAACCTCCCCTGAGTAATCGCCCAGTTAGGAGTCGTCTAGGTCTAGGTCAACCCTAGTATAGGCTTGGTTTTGATTTTTTCTTTTCTTTTATTTGTTGTTTACTATTTCTTTTTTATTTGTGATTGTTTGTGAAACGGAATTCAACGATAACAATTTTTCAATTCTAATATAAATATATATTTCACACCGACATCATTTGACTCAGATAACTCCAAGCCGGCTTTTATAACATGAACCAATCAAATAGGCCGGATTAGATTTATCCGACTCAATATAACCCATACCCCTAATCTTATAACCATAATTTCAAAATTAATTTTCACTCTTCACAGAGTCAATGGGGATTCACCTCCTCTGTGTTAAATTTTCAACCACCTTGTCTATAATTTTCACAATATTCACAATATTCATTCCCCGATTTTACTTCCTATACTCCTTTTTCAGAATCACCCATTGAAGAAAATTTTGAATTTGAAAAGAGTATAGAAGCCACCATGCAAGAGGCCGAGGGATACTTTTAGAAAACATTGGCCTCTCTAATTCTATAACATTTCTAAGATTCATACTCAGTCCTACCTCTTCAAAATGACAAATCATCAGTCTTGGACACGAGTATAGAACTCTTGCGTGAGTCTGAGCAACAATCTCAAAACTTGTTGGACTCATAATCTTCATAATTTTTTCGAAACCAAGATTCCTACACTCTGTTTCTAGAACAATCATTTGAAGAAAAATCTGAGCTAGAAAAGAGTATAGAAATCTTGCATGAATCTGCACAACAATTTCAAAATCTTTTGCTTAGCCAATTGATCGGTAGAAGCACAACTGAGTCAATCGGTAAATATTCATAGGAAAAAGGAAACTCACACTTATCAACCTTTGATCAATCCAGATATGCCTAACTCTATCGATCTAGATAAGAAATCATGTTGTTTTGGAAACCAAGATTCAATTTTAGCACACCCATTTGAACTTAACCAAACTCCGAATTTTGAAACTCCCATTGATATTTTAGCAAGTTATCTCTTTCCTGAGATTAAACTTGAGAATGAATGTGATCCTGAACCTCAACATAGTAATCAATACCACTTCCTAATTCAATAATGACTCTAGTGCCTTCACCTGATTGCAACTCTTTTCCTGAGTCAATATTGGATCATGTACCTATTCATCAAGAAATTGAATCACCAATCTTTCTATATCAACATATTGAACTTGACCAATAGCATACTTTTGAAAGTTTCATTGATAAATTGGCAAGTTCTCATTTTATGAAGTTGAACTCAGACAAGAATGTGACTTCGATCCTCAATTTGTGATTCAGTTCAAATTTCTGAATCAATATGACTCCAGTATCGTTACCCAAATTGAGCAACATTCAAGAGTTAGTTTTGATTCCCGTACCTGTCATTCCTGAACTTGAATCACCAACCTTAGGAAATCACATTCCATTATTGGAAAATGAATGTGGACTTGAGTTTCAACTTCTTGATTTGAACCCACTTCCTGAACAAATTTCAACTCCTGAACCTTCACTTGACTTCAGTCAATTTCCTGAGTCGATCATAGTTCATGTACTTTCTGAGTCCAAATCAATCATTCCATCTTTTCATACTCCATTTTAGGACAAAGGTGTTGATAAGAATGACTCTGAAATTATTTTTAAAATGTAAAAATTAGATGGGATAAAATTCTTAATAAAATCATCTATGCTCACATCATCATAATGTGTTGTATTACAAAGGTCATTGGTGGGTTTCTCCGTACTCCATGCAATTTAGATTGGGCCACATTTTGTAGACCAATCAGACCCCCACCGGAACCACCACCTTGAGGTTATTTCTCCATCCCTTTTTATTTGTTTCATGCATACATACATTCAGGATGCATTGAGCACAATGCATGAGATAAGTATGGGGGAGGGTATACTAACGTAGAGTTTTTAGATTTTTCTTTTTCACTTCCTTTAGGATATTCTTAGAATTTTTCCTTTTCGTATAGGAATTTTTCCCTTTTTTCAAAAATTTTTTGAAATAAGAGACAAAATTTTAATCTATTTTTTTAGAAAATTAAGATGATCTTAGAAAGTAAGAAAGCCTTAAATTATGACATCTTAAACCTAGTCGAAATAATGGATCTTATTTATGATTATATGTTAAGTAAGAGAGATTGGAGAGATAATTTTATCTTAAATTTTTTGCATTAGATAGTATGCACTTCACACTTACACATTTTTGGGATGGAAACAAAGACCTAAAATATCATAAAACAAACATAAATAAAAAGAAAAAAAATATTGTATATATGAATAAAAACAACTTGTTAATGTTGGATAATTATATCCTAAGAAGCATGTTATTCACGCCTAAAAGTGGTCAAAAGAAAAAAATAATCCCCCTAAGTTTTGTATCCTTGTTTACTCGATTCCTTAAGTCTGAAAGATGTTTTCTCATCTGGTGCCCTAAGACCATCTGGTCTGAGATTCATCGGCTAAATGCCCACTACCCAGGTAAACTAGAAAGCCTAAGAAAACTAAAGGAAGAAAAAAAAGAAATATATATGTAAATAAATGGCTTGATAGTCAGAGTTGAAATCCAAAAAATCTTCACTATCACAAAGTGTATATTATCTAAGGTTGTATGAAGGATAAAATATTCAATCCAATTTTGAATTCGTACCTTAATTAATGATAAGATCTTACTTCTATACTAAATTTAAGGAAGAATAATTTTGGATGACTTATGATCTTAGATCGCTTAAATTTTTGCAAAAATATTTCGAAATTTTTTCTCTCTTTCAAAATGTGTTTTCAAAATATGAACTTTTGTTTTCGTTCTTTGTAGATTTTGTGGGTGCAATCCACTTAAAACCCTAAGGAGACAACGCTCCTCCTCTCGAGGAAACCTAGAGGTTTAACGACTTGTTGCACACGCTCAGTGCAATCGCATGACCTGCGAAAGTGGTGTAATAACATTTGTAGTTTAATTTTTCTTTTTCTTGTTTTGCTCAGGACGGGCAAAAAGATAAGTGTAGGGGTGTGATTAGTCTACAATATTGCATCATTATATCGCATTTCTCTACCGATTTATGAATAAAACGACGCTTCTCACCCGTGTTTTGGTCTATTTTGCAGATAATCAAGAGTTCAAGGGTAAATCAGAATAAGAGCCTAATTAAACCCAATTTTTAGGTAATTAAATCTTATTACTTGGGGCCAAGCTAGTAGGCTTCTAGAAGACATATTGGATCCAGAAATTGGGGGCGAATCTTAAGAAACCTGAATCCAATTCACCCAAAACTGGAGATATCTAGAAGGTCCTCGCAGCTGGATGAAGCTGCAGAGCGAAACCAGGGACCTTGGTCCCTGGTATTGCCACAGAAACTTGGCAAAAGTCACGTTTTTGTAGCCTTATGATGGGCCCATGCATCGATCTTCGACGCGTGGCCTCGTCTCGCCTTCCAAATACTTCTTCTGCCTATAAATACTGCAAGGTTTGGCCAGAAACGAGAACAGAGGGCTGTAGGCTAGATTTTCTCTCTCTTCTAGTTGTAGAGTAGGATTTTTCTTCTTTTATTTTGTATTTTCATTTCGTTTTTATATCTTGTAGTAGGGCTGACATGATTCAGAGAGAGATAGAGAGATATTGATGTAATAGATGGTGACAGTCTATATAAAGGTGTCTCCTTTTCTTTATTGTAATCTTCTCCATCCTTTTACATGATGCTTGGCTAGTTTTTATTCTCATGGCAATCTAACTACTAACCACTAACTAGCTAACCACTTACTTGATAATCCAAGTGACTCTAATAGCATCTACAAGGCCTTGCTCTTGCAAGAGCCATTGATGGCTCTTGATGATGAATTCTAACATTCTAATATTCTAACATCAACCTACTAACAAGCTAACTTGCAATACCTTCTTTATTTCATGCGCACCTCTACTTAATTTGATGATCTAATAGTAGCTTACAACTTGTTATGTGGTATGAATGTGTTTAAATGTGGAAGAACCTTCTTATTAGCCATGCTTTTTATCGTCTCTTAAAGCCAAGGATTAGTGATGGCCAAGGATCCATGTGAGGCAACTATCACTAAGAGCTTAGCATGATTAGTGGAGCAATTAGTAGTTAGTAGCCATGAGTTTTCTTTCATAGTTTTCCTCATTCATTTTATCTTGTTTAAAAAAAACAATCTCCAAAATCTTTTTAACATTTTCTTGTCGATGTTTTTACCAATTTCTTAGTTTACCTTTGTTTCATCTTCTTTTTGTTTTCAAACCCACTTCTTAAATCACTTCACTTTTCACTTCACCTTTCTTGCTTTTGTTTTGCCGATTCCATAACCACTTCTTATTTATTTTCTCATCGCCGTTTCATCGCCTCCTCTACCTATCACTTTTGGATTTCTTTCTTTTCTTTTTCTCATTCTTTAACAAAGAAGAACTTATTAACAACCGATGTGAATAAGGACTATTAATGCTTCTATCACCTCCCGTCCCTGTGGATTGGACCTGTTAAGCCAATGCTATAACGGAAGCATCGAGGGAACATTAGCACACATACAAAATCTTATTAATTCTAAAATACACATTTTCAAGTGCTAGTTTTCTGCATCAATCAAGTTCTGAAATGTCTTATTGGTGTAGGCTGTCTAAAAATCAAGCCATCGAAAAGCAGAATTCCAAGACGCAAGGTTAATTTTACCCGCGTCTCAGCCACTCCAAAGCGCGAGGGTCGAAATCCGCGTCTCAGCACCAAGGCGCGAGGGTCCAACCCGCGTCTCAGCACCGAGGCGCGAGGGTCCAAACCCGCGTCTCAGCACCAAGGCGCGAGGGTCCAAACCCGCATCTCAGCACCAAGGCGCGGGGTCCACCCGCGTCTGAGCTCCAAGGCGCGTGGGTTGACACCCGCGTCTCAGTTGTAACCGTCCCGGTTTTAGGGCCAATCACGGCCCACATAACGGGGAAGGTTAGCCCCCATTATGGAGTGTTTTTAGGAGGCACATACGCCCCTGAAACCCCTATAAATAGCCCCGTCGCTATTGAAGAAGGGGTCGGATTTTGGAGATTTTCGGTGGGATTTTTCAGTCAGAGGATTTTTGGGAGAAAAGAACTCTGAGAGAAAAGAGAGAAACCCTTCAAAGAACTTGCTGTGTTTAAGTTGCTCTTTGCCTACCTTCTCTTTGAGAGTTTTGGTAGACAGAGCTGTGTTACTCCGTCAACCATCCGAAGAGAAAAGCCCCGGAAGATCTCGACGTTCACCCGGTCAACGGAGAACAAGATTCGCTCTCCATCGCCACACGAAGAACCCAGCCTTAAACAAAAGGAGGATTCAAGACTCAACATCCTCCTTCCCTTGTAATCGGAAGACCGATCTGTTGTAATCTTCTATCCAATCAAAAGAATTTTACAATTTGATCCCCTCTTTTTCTGAGGCATACAAGAGATGGCGACTCCGCTGGGGACTACATTTGTCACTTACGAACAAATCGTGGCGCAAGGTGACGTCCTCCATAAGGGGAAGATGGTCGAATCGCTCGTCGTCGAGTTCGACCAGGCAAAGTATGAAGAGTTTCTCTCTTTCGGCTCCAAGAGCCCAAAGACCCGCGTCTGTCGCAGGGTCTCTACGGGGACTTGCCCCGAAATTCGCTCTGAGACTCTCTCAGGCGCTGCTGCTGTGAAGGATGTCGCAGCCAACTGTGCCAAGTAGGATACACGCGCCAACGTCTCTCAGGAGGCCCGCGTGGTCTCAGGCACAACTGCCGTTGCGAGCAACCGCGCCATGCAGAACACACGCGTCAACGTCTCTCAGGAGACCCGCGTGGTCAAAATCCCTGGTGTCCAGCCAGCCCACCCTCTCCCTCAGCACCAAGTCGTCGTTGGCTTTTCTCCATCACCACGACGAAACCGAAATGCTGAGCGTCAACAGAGGAGGCGTGCGCGTCAACTGCAAGTTGGAACTTCTGATTGTCTAACTGAGGCAGGACGCAAAGTTCAATCCGGCGCCTTAGTCGCGTCGTGTCCAGCACGCGAAGTCCGCGTTTGGCGGCCCAAACGCGAGACTCCCCAAATTAGGCCCTCTGAAGCCCAACTCGCCAAACGCCGAGGCGAAGCCTGCGCGCCTCGTCAAGTGCAGCAGGCATGCGCCCTTAGGCGTAGGGCCCCAGCGGCCCACTCACTCTTAAGCGTCTTTGCCCCGACGCACCAAGCAGCAACGCGACAGTCGCGTCTCATCTCAACAGAGATGCCAGACACGCGTCCGTACAGCTGCGGCGCGAGAACCAGGCCTCTGAATTCTGCGTCCGGGCTGTACAGCACAAAGATGCCTCGTGCCCTCGAAGTTGTGAGACTAATCTCTTCGATCCTCTTTCCATGGATCTAAGAGATTACTTGATGAAGAAAGAAGTGCTAGTCAAACCACTTCATCATGTTGCTACGAACGGCTCATCTCCATGCTCTCTGAGTGCCGTTGCGGTTTAGGCGTGAACCAGCAGTCTTTAGTTAGACAGCTGACCCTGATTCCCCCATCAGCCAAAAGAAGACGCTCTCATAGGCGGAGGGTGTTCTCTGACGCTGAGTATCCAGAGCTCACTGCAAATATGACGAGCAGGAGCAGGGGAAAACAACCTGCCGTCAGTTCTGAGGATGAATCTGACTCTGAATTAGAAGGAGTGTACCGACACACTCGCACCCGGGCCGGGGCCATTCCCCCGATCGACTATAATGCCCTGGCCCGGGGCGTTAAAATGAATGACTCTCATTCTGCTGTAGAAGAATCGCAGGCCTCAAACTCTTCTACAGAGAAAGAGGCTTTCACCTACATGACGGGCACTCCTGAGGAGACTGCCCGGCGCCTGGATCAGCAAGCCCAGGTCCAGAGGGAACAACTCGATATGATTCTTGCTCAGCGGGAATCTATCGACTCTCTCAAACAGATGCTCGCACAATTACTCGAAGACAGGAGGAAATCTCCCCCTAGAAAGTCTAAGGGCAAACGAAAAGAGGGAGAAAACTCATCTTCCGAACGCTCCGAGAAGAAAGGGCAACCCTCCTCTGGTTCGTCTAAGTCCTCGTCGCAGGAAAAGAACGATCAAGACCAGGGAAAGGTTCATTCTAAAAGAATGAATCAGTTGGAGCAGCGCCTTGAAGCCCTTACCAATCGGAAAGGTCTCCAAGAAGCAGGGTGGTCCGCCCATATCCAGCCGAGTGGGACCTGGTTCCATATCCGTCCAAGTTCAAGGCTCCAACCCTCTAAGCATTTGATGGGAAGGGTTCACCGAACCAAACATCTACTATTTCAAGTCCCAAACTGGGAATGTGGTAGATAACGACGCCATCCTGGCGCGTTTATTCATCGGCACCCTAAAAGGGCTTGCCTTTGAATGGTTTATGAAGCTTCCCGAGGCTCCATCAAGAATTGGGGCGACTTGGAGAAGCTCTTCTTAACTCGCTTCTTTGAAGATGACTCGGAGGTCAACATGCCTACCCTTTTAGCCACCAAGCAGCGAAAGGGAGAGTCGTTAAGTCTTTCGTGGAAAGATTTCGGAACGTGGCACTCCGATGCCCGAGCGGTATGACCCAGGCCACCTTGGTGGAAACATGCCGCCATAACCTCCAAACCTCACTCCTTGCTCAAATAGGAGTTGCTGAAAGCCGCACCTGGAAGCAACTGATCTAGCAGGGTGAACAGGCTGAGGAGATTGTCGCCCGCGTCAGAGCGGAAGAAGGTAAGCCCCAGGCCTGAGAGGTCGACAAGGCGCACGCCAGACACATCCGTCCAAACAAGAAGGAAGGATAACTTGGCAGCAGAGACCAAGTCCCCTGTCAAACCTCAACCGGTCAAGGGAAGTGGCTCTTCAAGCCAACTACGGGCCAACAAGCAGTGTTCCTTCAAGGATGAACATGTCGACTCGCTCTTCAAATTACTCAACAGAGCAATCGGCTGAAGCTTCCTGAAACTAGGCGCCCCGAGGAAGTCGGTAAGACCGACAATCCCAGCTACTACATGTACCATAGGATGTTGGGACACCCTACCAAGAGCTGTTATGTCTTCAAGGACATCCTTCAGGCCCTAATTGACGCGGAGGTATTGAAACTCCGACCAAAGCAGAAGAAGGTGACGGCTAATATGACGTCAGTCCTCCAGTTTGGAAGGCAACCTCCAACACCCTCTGGAGTAGTCCCTATCCCAAGAGGAGAGCTGAGAATGGTCAACACAGACCCTCACCAACAGCAAGAGAAGGGCCTGGTACCCGTTTCCACACCTCAGGGAGAAGTCATGTGGGTTCACCCTGACCTTGTTGATGGCCAGCAATGGACTACTGTAACCAACAGGAAGTCCAAAGGCAAAGCAAAGGCCTCATCCTGCAATGTGGTGTGTGCCTCTTCTCGAGAAGCGGAAACTGATATTCCCCCACTGACTGACTCAGAAGAGGAACAATAGTTCTGGCCGCGGAAACCAGTCAGCTGGTGGCAGAAACCCGTTCGGGGCAGCCATATTTGAAAATTATGGCGAAACGGCGGTAACTCCTCCAAGGCCTGCTGTAGAGCCAGCCAAAACCTCCACGAAGCAACCCGGGGAGAAACAAAAAGAACTTCAGTTTTCTCAAGTTCTTTTGAAGGACGTAGCGGAAGGATCCACAGCACCTTACCGCTTTGATGTCCTGGCTCAGTTAGCCAATATCCCGGCGCGGATTACGCTTTATGAGCTTCTTAGACTATCAAAGTCGACCAGAGAAGCTCTACAAGAAGCTCTGACTAATGCTGAGGTCTTCATGACCCAGCTACCGAAGGAGGAAGATGTAGAGGATTGCCTCCACGCCTCCCAAAATATTCCCTGCATCACCTTCACGGCAGATGATATGCAAGTTAAAGGAAAGCATGATCGACCCCTTTACTTCGCAGGGTATATTGGATCATCTGAGGTGAATCGCATCCAGGTAGATCCCGGGTCTGCGTTGAGCATCATGCCTCGCAGAGTCATGCAGCATCTCGGGATTCCTACTCACCATTTGAGCCCTACCCAAACGACCATTTACGGGTTCAATGCCAATAGTACCCGTCCAATGGGGAAGGTCAAGCTCAAATGCCAGATTGGGGACCTAAGGTCAGAGGTGACATGCTACGTCATAGATGCTGACACCTCCTATAATCTACTGCTGGGAAGACCCTGAATTCATCGCAATTCTATCGTTCCCTCTACTCTCCACCAAGTCATGAAATACATTGACAGGAGTGGAAAGGTGCGAACGTTGATTGCCGAGAGGCATCCGTTCAAGGGAGTGGAGAATTATTTCACAGATTCCCTCCTATATTAGGAATCTGTGGAGACAGATGAAGTCCCGCAACCGGAGGAACCAGACTCTGGCAATGAAGCCGACACCGAGCTGGAGGAAGATGAGTGTGTGTGGGAGCTAGATCCACCTGTAATGGGCATTAATAAGCCCGATGTTGATAATACCTCCGTCGACGATGTAGGCGGTTGGTACCTTAATGAAGAATTGGATTTAGCGTATTTTTCTGTGTTTGCTTCTGATTCAGTGTCGTCAGACACTAGCGACGTGGATGAAGATCTCTGGTCGGCAATGGGTGCTTTGACATCGTTGCATGTACTAGTGAAATCGTCCTTTGAAACATGTCGAAATGTCGGCGATGCGCAACAATCAATATTCATGGTTCCCGCGAGAAGGAAGGGCCAAAGACCAATTCTTTTTGGACGAATTGACTCCGAGCCAATGGACCATGAAGAATCAGAAAGCGAGCAGGAATCCCCTCAGTTCGGTCATTATGAGCCAAAGACACTCAGAATGATGAAAAACATGGGGTATGACCTAACCAGCAGACTCGGGTTGAACTTCGGCAAAGGAAGGAGGACGCTACTTCGATCCTTTGTGCCAAAAGGAAAAGCACCCGATTATTATCATCGGACGCGCAGGGGGTTGGGCTACGTATCAACTCCGGCTCCATCAGCCTCTGATTCTCGAGAATCGTCAGGTCACGATTACTCTTCAGGCACGTCATCATGGAAGTCAGATGCTAGTGTTGGCAACATCTTCAAAGAACTTTAAGTGAACATGGTTTCAACAAGCCACCTGGAAGACGGAGATGAAGAAATGATCCAATCTGATATAGATCCTTGGATCAAACATTTAAATACTCTTTGGGATACCCGCTTTGAGTAGAGCGAGCCACCCACAGAGACAAGATTGTTCAGATCAATCTGGGGGATGAGGCTAATCCTAAGCCCATCTTCATAAGCAACGGCCTGTCACTGTCAGAAAAAAAGGATCTAATATCTCTTGTTCAAGAGTATAAAGATGTCTTCGCTTGGAATTACGAAGACAAGCCTGGACTTGATCCTCAAGTGGCTATGCACCGCCTCAACATCAATCCAGACGTAAAGCCTGTCAAACAACAGCAGTGACGGTTCCGTCCAGAGATAATGGAGGCGATTCAATCAGAAGTCAGAAAGCTTATAGATTCTGGCTTCATTAGGGAAGAGCAACATCCTGAATGGGTAGCCAACATCGTCCCCGTTGCTAAGAAAAACGGAAAGATCTGGATCTGCATCGACTTCCGTGATCTAAACGAGGCTTGTCCCAAAGACGAATTCCCATTGCCAATCACAGACGTCATGATTGACAATACTTGTGGATTCGAACGAATGTCCTTCATGGACGGGTTCTCAGGATACAATCAAATAAAAATGTATCCTGACGACGAAAAGCACACCTCCTTCAGGACACCATTGGGAGTATACTGCTACACCGTCATGCCCTTCGGACTGAAGAATGCGGGGGCAACATATTAGAGGGCCATGAACGCCATTTTCCAGCAGCAAATACGCAAAACGGTAGAATGTTATGTTGATGATATTGCGGTAAAAAGTCGCGCTAAAGGTGATCACATAGCTGACCTAAAGGTTGTCTTCGACATCATGCGGGCCCATCAGTTGAAGATGAACCCTACCAAATCCATCCTGGGGGTGCCTAGTGGCAAATTCCTAGGGTTTGTTGTAACCTCCACGGGAATTCATGTGGACCCAGAAAAGGTTCGCGCTATCCAGGAGATGCAATCTCTGAGGAATCTCAAGGAACTCAGGGGATTGCAAGGACGATTGGCATACATCCGCAGGTTTATCTCAAACCTCTCTGGAAGATGCCAACCCTTCACTAAGTTAATGAAGAAGGGTGTCTCGTTCGTTTGGGACGACGCTTGCCAACAAGCGTTCGAGGAAATCAAGTAATACCTCACTCAACCACCAGTCCTTGCAGCTCCGATATCCGGAAAGCCTTTCCTGGTGTATGTCCGGGCAATGGATCATTCTTTGGGAGCTCTACTAGCTCAGCATGATGATCAAGGACGTGAGCAAGCGATCTACTATCTGAGTAGAACAATGATCGGAGCCGAACATTGGTATAACCCGATCGAGAAGGAATGTTTGGCATTAGTATTCGCCATTCAAAAAATGCGACACTATCTGGTAGGCCAAACTATAAATGTAATATCAAAAGTCAACCCCCTGAGGTTACTTATGACTAAGCCTTCATCATTGAACGGCCGGCTGGCAAAATGGGTCATATTGCTATCCCAATATGAGTTGCACTTTTTATCACAAAAGGCTATTAAGGGTCAAGCGATGGCGGATTTCCTAGCTGAGCACCCAGATCCGAGGCCAGCCAAAGTCTACGAGGATCTCCCAGATGAAGTTGCTGAAGTCTGCCTAATTCAGACATCATTCGAAAGTCAAGTATGGCAACTTTTCTTCGACGGTGCATCGAGAACAAGCCAAAGGGACATACAGTAGCGGGGGTAGGAGTAGTACTCGTCTCACCACAGAATTATGTGATTCCCCGAGCCATCTCGCTTACCGAATCTTGCTCCAACAATGTAGCAGAATACAACTCTCTTTTGATTGGGATGCAGCTCGCCGATGAGATTGGCGTTAAAAATCTTGAGGCATATGGCGACTCTAAACTCATCGTCAGCCAAGTTCGCGGGGAGTACGAGGTCAGACATGAGGACCTAGTACCCTACTACAACGCAACTATCCGCATGGCCGAAAGGTTCACAAACTTCTACATTGACCATGTACCGCGCAGGCAAAATGCGCACGCAGATGCACTCGCATCCCTCGCGGCCTCCTTAGCTCTTCCAGCTGGAGCAATGGAGAAAGTATTCGTCTACAGCCATGACCTGTATTGCCCGAGAACTGCCCTCGAAGACTATTAGGAGTCAAGGGAGAGTGTCAAGGCAAAGAAGCACTGGAATTGTCAACCGGGCCAGAGCTTAAAGACTGGCGATTCCCCTATATCGACTATGTCTTGTACGGCATCCTGCCTGAGGACGCCAAGGAAGCGGCTGCCATTCGAAGGAAAGCCCCTAAATTTTACTACAATGCGATTACACGAACATTGTATCGTCGATCGCATGACGGGATCTTGCTCCGGTGCCTCTCACCAAAGGAGGCTCAAGAGGTATTGAAAGAAGCCCACGACGGCATGTGTGGAGCCCACCAACCCAGCCCAAAATTGGCACATCGACTCCAAAGGTTGGGTTACTATTGGCCCAAGATGATTGCCGACGCCGTCACTTATGCTAAAAGATGTCACGCCTGCCAAGTACATGGCGATTTCATCCATCAAGTACCAGAGTACCTCCATTCTACGACCTCTACCTGGCCATTTGAAATGTGGGGGATGGATGTAGTTGGCCCTATCAGCCCACCATCATCAAAAGGACATCGGTTCATTTTGGCAATAACCGATTACTTCTCTAAATGGGCCGAGGCCATCCCTTTGAAGGAGGTAAATCGTCTAACGTGATCAAGTTCGTAAAGCATCACGTCATTTACCTTTTTGGTATACCTCGGCGAATTGTCCATGACAATGGACCCCAATTCATCAGCCAGGCTTTCCAGAGATTCGCGCTAAGTTCAGAATCCAGAGTGTGTCCTTAACGGCATACTATCATGCCGCTAATGGCCTCGCAGAAGCTTTCAATAAGACCATTGGCAAGCTTCTCAAGAAATTCGTATCGAAAAGTCAACGTGACTGGGACGACAAACTAGGTGAATGCTTATGGGCCTATCGCACAACTGTGCGAACCCCGACTAAAGCTACGCCATTTTCTTTGGTATATGGGTGTGTAGCTGTCCTTCCACTCAAATCCAAATTTCATCTCTACGCGTTGCCCTGACAGCAGAGATGACAACAGAGGAGAAGCATCGACAGCGACTCCAAGAATTGGAAGCCTTAGACGATAAGCGTCTGCAGGCCCAACAGCAAATCGAGCTCTACCAGGCTCGAATTACCAGAGCCTTCAACAAGAAAGTTAAAATGCGAACTTTCAAGAAAGGCGATCTTGTCTTAGCTGTCAGAAGACCCATGGTGATGACGCACAAGACAAAAGGAAAATTCAAACCCAAATGGGAAGGACCATTTGTAGTAGAGTCAGTCTACTCAAATGGATCGTATCGCCTCATAACTTCAAATGGCGATACACTCATGATGCCGATCAATGGCAGATTCTTGAAAAAGTACTATCCTTAATAGTACTCCTCCTCCGATCAAGTTCAAAATTACACCTCTGATCAGAACAAGAAGAGCCTCTTCATTAATATCCAACGCCTCCAACGGCTAAAGATAGAGGAAAATGTTGGCTTCTAAGTCCAACATAAGTCCTCGACAACTCATCATGCTGAGGGGAATAGCATGGCTAGCCCAACTCAAACGGTAATTGTAAAGGCATATCAAACCCGTTGATAGCTGAGGGTTTGCTAAAAATCCTAAGTGGACTCGACTCCACTTTCCCCTCCAAAATCCCTTACCAATTCTCATCCACAGAATGGTAGGTCTACAAAATACAGTCGTTGCCAAGTTAACACTATACCTCTGGAACTTCAAATTTCATTTGCCAATTCTCATCAATAGGATGGCAAGTCTTCAAAATTGCTCATATCGCAAATCTAAATTTGTCAAGTTAACACTATACCTCTGACATTTTTAAACTCCACTTGTCAATTCTCATCAAGGGAATGACAGGTCCTCAAACTGCTCATATCGCAAGTCAATTTCTGTCAAGTTAATACCACACCTCTGACAAATTACTGTTAAGTTAACATTATACTTCTAAATAGTACATCGAGTTTCTGTCAAGTTAACATCACACCTCTGACAGTCACCTCTCTTCAGACTTCCATATCGAAGCTGAAATAAATGATGCTAAGTTTAACACCACACCTCTAGCATCCAGGTCATCGCCAAGTTCAACAATACACTTACGGCCATGACTTTCCCTCGGACTTCCTTGTCGAAGTCGAGATGACTAATGCCAAGTTCAAATTACACCTCTAGCATTACCCTCATTGTAAAGTTAAACACTACACCTATGACAATGACACTTTCAGTTTTCCCAAATGAAAGCTGAAATGCTTCTGAGTCAAGTTAATATCACACCTCTGACTCACATTCTTGTCAAGTTAACATCACACTTCTGACAAGACAACTTTCAACCCGTTAAGTTAATATCACACCTTTAACGGTAAAAACTTCCCTAGATCCCCGCGAATCTAGCCTCACTTGTTATTCTCCTCAACAGAACAACAAGTCTACCAAAAAAAAAACATTGTTAGGTTAACATTACACCATTAACAGTGTTTTCATTAACCCCCCAGCTGATCTTAATCAAGTTAATCCTAGACCTCTGTTAAAAGTTCATCTTCCCTGGGGGTACCAATTTAACCTGTTACTTTCTTTTATAAAGTAGCAAGTCCACCAAAATTACCTTCTCTATGTCAAGTTAATATCACACCTCTGACAGCGTTGTGGGGTTCCTCAGCTAGGATCTTTTCTCCACAAAATTTGACTTGTTAAAATTTTCATCATAGTTTTGATAAGCCAAAGATTCGTTGCTTCTATGCGTCTGACTAAAAAGAGACAAAAGAGCTCAAGACAATAGAAGAGACAAAAAGAAAAGTGTCACTTTTATTTATATCCAGGCATATGAAAGTGATACAAACGCTCTCTTATTCAATAAGATTGAGTGTTACAGTTAAGGAGTACAAAAAGTCCCTCTCTCTCTCAGAGGTTGCACTCGCTCCTCAGCTGCATATTATTCCGACTACAGGATGCTTGGAAGGGCGCCAAAGCAGGATCGGTTACTGTGGCAACGATCGGGAACTGATTGCACTTCAATGCATAACGTAAACATCGAAAGAGCCCATCCTTGACTAAGAGCAATGGTGTTCTTGAGGTCCGGTGGCAGCAGAATCCTCCGATTCCACCTGATCATCCGAAGTGGCGGGTTATGATCCTTCCTGATGAACATCTCTTCCACAGAAGCTCATCCAGTGAACATAGAGTCATCTCGATGCCACTTCTAGGGTGAGAGAGGAGGTCTTCAGACCTCACAGGGGATGCTACCCACCACTATGTCCACCGTAACCCCCGCCGCCATACTCACTCTGACCATGCCATGCCAGCAAGCATGACTGGTGCATTGAATCCAAAGTGATCCTGGCGAGGGTTAGGCCCCGTCCCCCCAAGACAAGGGCCATGACTTCTTCCCTTGTAGACGACGAGGACCATGACTTCTTCCCTTGTGGACGAACATCGAACAAATTCGCTGGCCGATATATTCTCCCAAGGGCCTAGCGAACGTGAAAAAGGATGATCAAGCCTACCTGCAAAAGCAAGCAAGGGAATTAGACAATTCAGAGCTTAGTATACTTCGACAGAAGAAAACTAAGTCACAAACGCGGTTATTGCTGAAGACTGCAGACGCGGGAATGACCCGCACGCTGGGCCAGATTCCTGCGACAACAGAAACAGACGCGAGCAAGACTGTGATACACACAGAATTCAAACGCGACCTAATTCCACATCCGCGTCTAAGATACAAGGCGCGCAGAGAATCAGACGCCAAAAAAAATGCCATCTCTCTGTTGGAGGAACATGAGTTGCAAATGTTCAGGCCTGAAACCTTCGACCCAATTGAAGTTCTTCCAAGTCTGGCCTCAAGACGCGAGCTCTGTGTGCAAAGCCCGCGGCCAGGTACCACGACTTCAATACTTGCGTTCAAAAAGTTTAAGTCGATGGCGCAAATTCCAGAAGAGGAATGCACCAACCATGACTTCGCAAGAAAGTCCAGATGATATCTCTCCAAGAGATATACTAAAATTCAAACTTGGTTGGATCTAAAATGTCATGGTAAGTGGGCATGGCATACCCGCAGAGGCCTCTCTTAAAAGTTGAACTCTCTGCATTGAGGCGCAGACGTAAAAGTGCTCAGGAAGACGCTTCCTATCATTAAAATCACTTGACAGTGGTAATCTACTGAAGAGACCAAACAGAAGCATGGAAGCTCTGGGTCATCTTCGTCCATGGAGGCAAACCCCTGATAGGGTCCTTGAAGGGAGAAGATGGAGTCCCTCACTGCACTCGCTGTCAAAAGAAAACAGTCCAAGTATAGGACTGCTAAAGGAAGGGAGTAAGCCCTATTTATAGGCAGCCCATGATAACCATAATTAATGGTTCAGCAATTAGAACCGTCGGCCTTAATGACCGCACGACTGTTAAAGCCCAATGGAAGGCTGACGCGTGGAGCGTCGCTTCGGGAAACATCGAAGACGCTGGTCTCCAACCGCCAGCGCCGGTTTGGCATTAAAAGGCATTAACGACTAAGCCCAATGAAGAACCGATGCGTGGACAACCGCTTTGGGAAACAACGGATGAGGCGAGTTCCCAATCGTCAACGAAGACTTGACATTTGAAAATCTCATAAAACCTTTATGACAGGCTGCACATAACGCCTGGAAGTTGCGCCAAACGCAGATGTGAAAGCCGCGTCTAGAGGCTCGCGCATCCTTTTCAAAAAGTGGCGTTCTCCTTCATTCCAAGTTAGAAGACCCTTCGCGTCTCTTGGATGACTCAAAGTTGCTCCGCGTCTCTTGGACAACTCAAGATTGCGTCCATCAACAAAAGGGACTCATTCTGGGGGTCTCAGTGGGAAAGCACATAGAGCTGCGTCCCAAAACTTATATCTTCAGCAGAGAAGGCCTATCACTTTCACAAGTGTCTTAGAGCTGCGTCTGTATGGATAAAGAGAGGTCTTGCACCGAGTCTCAGCGTCACGTCCCAGACCGCGTCAATTGTAAGGGGCGTGAGACCACACTCTTGATGCATCCTAATTCCTGCGCCTGGATAAAGTTAAAGACTGCAGCCAGTGAGTCACGCTCAAAGCTGCGTCCTTCGCGTCCACTTGAACCGTGTCCTTCACTAGCAGGTCAGAATCGCGTGCCTCAGAGCCGCGTCTCTTTTATGAATCGACGCCGCGTTTCGGCAAAAGAACTTAGTTTTATCTAAGTTCAGCGTTCACAGCCATCGAAAACAGAATTCCAAGACGGTGGTTGATGGAGTAAAGACTCGACATCGAATCGTCTTTCGACGCGTGGATGGCGCTTTTAATGTAGCGCGAAGTTCGTACGCCAAAAAGAAGACGTCCCTTCGGCTCCACAGGACATGTGGTAGTGCACTCATGACATGGCACGGATTCGTACCCAACAGCCGCGCCTCTTCAATGGACGCACCCCTTCATCTAGGCCATTGTTGCGTCCAAAAAGTCGCGTCTTTACTCCAAAAAGATGCGTCTCTCCATCGGCCTAAGAATCGCGTCTGTCTTGTGGAATATCAGTCGCGTTCTCATCCCAAAAGATGCAGCCCTATAAAAGTCGCAACTTTAAAGCTGGCGTTCAGTCTTTGCTTCTGCAGAACAGTTCAACAGTACACTGGCACAAGCAGACGACCGTCCACTCACGGCTTAAAGTGCACCCACGACAGACTTAAAGCAATCAGGGAGGTTTAGACTGTGCATCTAGACACTCAACACGATCAACTTTGGTGGCTTCAAAGAGTTCTACAGTACACTTACGAAGACCATATTCCAAACAAGATCAAACCCGAAGCATTGACAGTCCAGTCACAAGGGTGAGCTCAGCTAGAGTCCAAAGTATTTCGAATCCGTCCCACTTAACTGCGGAATGTCGAAAACTTTGGAGGGGTTCTGTAGGCTGTCTAAAAATCAAGCCATCGAAAAGCAGAATTCCAAGACGCATGGTTAATCTTACCCGCGTCTCAGCCGCTCCAAGGCGCGAGGGTCGAAACCCGCGTCTCAGTACCAAGGCGCGAGGGTCCAAAGTCGCATCTCAGCACCGAGGCACGAGGGTCCAAACCCGCGTCTCAGCACCAAGGCGCGAGGGTCCAAACCCGCGTCTCAGCTCCAAGGCGCGTGGGTTGACACCCGCGTCTTAGTTGTAACCGTCCCGATTTTAGGGCCAATCACGGCCCACAAAACGGGGAAGGTTAGCCCCCATTATGAAGTGTTTTTAGGAGGTACATACGCCCCTGAAACCCCTATAAATAGCCCCGTCGCTATTGAAGAAGGGGTCAGATTTTGGAGATTTTCGGTGGGATTTTTCAGTCAGAGGATTTTTGGGAGAAAAGAACTCTGAGAGAAAAGAGAGAAACCCTTCAAAGAACTTGCTGTGTTCAAGTTGCTCTTTGCCTACCTTCTCTTTGAGAGTTTTGGTAGACAGAGCTGTGTTACTCCGTCAACCATCCGAAGAGAAAAGCCCCAGAAGATCTCGAGTTCACCCGGTCAACGGAGAACAAGATTCACTCTCCATCGCCACACGAAGAACCCAGCCTTAAAAAAAAGGAGGATTCAAAACTCAACATCCTCCTTCCCTTGTAATCAGAAGACCGATCTGTTGTAATCTTCTATCCAATCAAAAGAATTTTACAATTTGATCCCCACTTTTTCTGACGCATACAATTGGTGTATTGTTCAATTGGTAGAATTGTCATATGCCTTTGCCAGTGTACTGCTAAACTGATTGTAGAAGTAGAGACATACTCCTTTCCTTGAGAGAGAGAACATAACTCTCGTTGATGAAGATGAGACTATCAAGCTTGTCCTCTCTAGACATAACTTCAATGAAGACACACCCTCGTTTGATGTTAGGACACAACTCTCATCTGGCCTTAAGACGCGAATCTCATGAAATGTGGAACTCATGAAAAAAAAATCACACCGGTTGCTTCTGAACGCGAATGTCGCATTGAATGCGTTTGAAATGCGAGCGTCACATTAGACGCGTGTCTAGCTCAGATTGGGCTCAAGATGTGCTCGCGTACCTTGGCCATTGAAGGGCCAATAAAATGACCAGTGGTCTTTTCAATGTCATCACTTGACTATATCCATCATTCAGACCTGCGTCCGAGGACAAAAAAATTGTCGAGTTTTCAATGAAACCAAAGGGTTAACTTTTTCCCTAACTTTTTCAAAGATTTCCACCGTGCAAATGGCCCAAATGGCAAGCATTCTGCTTCTTCTTCAAGCGCCGTCGCTACGCCAACCACTGCGGTGGTTCTCCTCCTCAAGAGGCCCCCATCTCCAGTGAGTGAAAATGGCTTTTGCCATTACTGGGAATACGAAGATGCTCGTTTCTTAATGAAGTTCAAAACTTCTTTTGAAGTTGAACAGTCGACGCGGGGCTTACAGGCACGTGTTTGATTTGTAAACGCGGCTCTCTTGTTGATGAGCAGAACACAGATTTGATGATCCTCACATTTCTTTCTTGTTAACGCGACTTCCGCATCTATGAATTAAATGCGCGTTTGGTGAGCTTCGCATTTTGAGATTTCTAAACGCAGGTTTCTTTCCTCTTGAGATTCGTGTCTGATCAATACTTAGAAAATTTTCTATGTCTTTAAATGTGAAGTTTAGACGCGAACTTCATATCAGCCTCACATTTTATCTCACTGAAAACAAGTCTCATGTGTTGAGACCCGTGTTTTGCAACAACACTTGTATTCTTTTACTGCTTCAAAATATTAACCTTGTGTTTTCTTCTTTTTGCAGTGAGGTATTCGTTGAATCCCTTGAAAAGACGAATCATTTTGGCCACATTGGCGGTGCTAACCCCAATGTCCTCTTTGGCCTGCGGAAGATAGCCCCCGTATTACTAGAATGAGCGAGAAGCACCAAGCCCGTTTGACCAGGGCTCTAGTTTGACTCTGCAAGAGCTTATCTCGGATGGGATGTTTAAGCCTGCGAACTGACATCTACTCAGGAGGCCGATATTCCTTTTCAGAAATTCTAATGATGAAAATGAGGAGGTTTTATTCGATGGACACTATATATGGTTTCGTCAAATCGGATTGTGTCGCTTCTTCCTCTCCAACATGGAACATATATTTCCATTATCATACTTGCAATCAATGTCTCTTCGCCAGTATATGAACTGATCTGATCAAGGCACAATCAAGTGTTGCGATCAGGAGGATCTCTAATTGTGCAGCTTTCCCATCGGCCATAGTAGGGAGATCATCGAGCTACTCCCAGACTTAATGAATCAGGAGTTCCCAACAGGAGAAACTCCTAAGCAAGCTGCAACCTTTGTCAATAGGTTCATGGAGGTGAAGGGTGAATTCCCTCAGTCTGACTTTCGGACACCAGGATGGGTGTACTTTACGAAAACCACTTGGTGGGCGAAAATGGTTGGCTTCTTCCTCAGAAGTTGGAGGAATCACTGCTCCAGTGCGGGTTGTATCACGCCGTCAGGGATGTTTATTACAGGATCACTTTGAGCCATTATTACTTCTTCATAATGCTTGCGAAGTATAACCCGGACACCCGCAAGTTTTTTTACTCCAGTAGGAGAGATGTGATTTGCTCTGCATGAGATGTCTGAAGTTTTGAGGCTGTCCATGGGGGCCTGCCATATGGGAAGTACATCCATGGTACTGAAGAATTGCATCTACCGAAGAAGGATGCTCCTCAAGTAGAAAACCTACTAGACGGTCTTATGTCACTTTCACATTTGTGCTCAGACAATAGGGTTGAGGGCCGGTGAAGTAAAGCAAATGTCATAGGCCAACTACCTCTTTCAGGGCTTGAGGGAGAAATCAAGCTTGGTAATTCGGCTGGCGGCTAGCAATGATGTTGAGATTGCAGAGAGGATCTCTGAATCGATGACCTCATATACTACGGAGTTGAATGAAAACACCTTCAAGCCTGACATTCGACATTTTCCACTATAAGGCAAAGACTCCCATCTCGGACAGGGCCTTACTGGCAGGGTTCCTGATGTTATGGCTGAAGAGGTGTTTTTTTACCCATACTACCTCACGAGGCTATTGTCACTGACGTAGTTTATCCGGTTATCCTTCTCACCCACGGTCGGCCTCTCAGTCTGCTCTCCACCAAGGTAGGCTGTCTCCAGAGTAGACTCCGAGCATTGTGTCAAAGCGTCTGCAATATGGCGGTTAAAGAAGATAAGGAAGGCAACGTCATCGTCGACCTGGATGGTGAATCAAAGGTGAAAACACCAAATCCTCATGTAGAATTTCCCTACATATACTTCATGGCATGGTAAGTCATGCACTACCCATCTCTGATGTTCGCAGTACAGTCGTTTGAGAATTTTGTGCTGTTCATCCAGCAACCGGAGTGCTTGAGTGGCAGGGTTGGTATATGCTAATGATTCAACAAATTCTTCATAGCAGCATGAACTATCAATTTGTGAGGTGCTTCCCCGACTTCCCAGGAGCATCATACGGGGAACAATTTTTTGACCGTCTTGATGCTAATGGATTCACCACTCTTTCAGCTGGTGTTTTCTGGTAGCTGATTATATTGTCATGGGGTACTTGGTCTTCCGGTAAGGGAATGTCTGCACAATCAAACCCTATCTACGAGCCAGTTCATTATCCAATTTGGGTATGTTCAACTATATGTAGGTCACTCGAATACATGCCTTTGTTTCAATGGCATTCTGTACAAAGGGGTGAGGGCGTGGTACTTCAACGTGCTGGAGGAACAAAGGCGAGATTCAACCTACCTTAGAAGTTATCAAACTCCTACACTAGAATTGGATTCTGCGCATGGTAGGTTTAGTGGACTCAGTTCCTTGGAATAATATAAATAATACCTGCATTAGGTGGATCAAGGCTAGTTTCAGGCTAAGAAGGGCTCCAAGAACACTCGTCTGAAGGGGATGGATGAATTTCTTCATGCTGAGCTCGAGGTTGGTCAGACAGAAGCCAACGAACATGGAGAGGAGCCTGCTGAAGAACCTTAGCAAAAATACTCGCAAGGATCAGCTGTGAAGTATATTCGATCTCAATTTACTGAGGCTGGCTAGAGTCAGAAGAAGACACAATGGGAGCTTATGGTTGAAGCGTCTTCCAAGGGAACTTCTACGTCAGGAGTAGAGCCTGAGCCTCCCCATGCTCTCTCCAAAGAGGACGAAGACTCTGAGATTCTGCTACATCCGAGAATCCGCCAGACTAGAGGTCCTGCTGTGGTTACAGTTGAGGAATTGTCAGATCTAAACTAAAAATTAAAAGAAAGGAAGAAACTTAAAAGAACTTACTTACCTCTTCCGGTTGATGACTTACTTTGAATCCTTGCATAGACTTAACTCATCTTGATGGCGAGCAAAGCATAGTAAATAGGATCTTCCCGTTCCTAGACTTAAACTATGAACTTAAATGAAAGCAAAAATAAATAGAAATGACTATCCAGCACCATAGGCCATCAAGGGCATTTGCAATGGCAAGGCATGTTCGATGCTATAGGTTTTATTTGGATTATCATCAAAAATCGATAGAATAGGAGAAATAGAGAAGAAGAGAAAGAAGATATGAAAACAAAACTTTGATTTGATTCAAGAAATAATGAAAGAAAAGAAGAATTTACACTGGTGTCACCTTCAGTACAAGCATCACTCTCATTCCTCAATGAAACTCTTCTCTAATCTCACTTATGTAAATAAAATAAAATTACATAAAACTAAAAATCTAAGTTATAAGCTACAGAATAGCCTAACCTATGCTCTCTGCTGATTCGTTCTCTCTGGCCTCAGAATTTGTAGGTATTTCTAGCAAAAATGGAAAGGGGGAGAGCGTCTCAAGATAAGGGAGCAAACGCTCCCTGTATCTCAATTGAAATGCGGTGGATCCACAAGAAATGCAGTGGATCTGTGGTAGTTTTGTGGCCAGATGGCCAGATTCGAGGGAGGCTACGTTGGATTTTTCGTTTGTATGTATTGTCCTCTTAGTTTCTTCGTTTGAGCTCTAGATTTGATGATATCCTCCTTAATTTTTGATCTAACCAAATGGATTCATAAAAAATCTGAATTTAACTGGTTTTCATTTAGTGTTATCTCTCTGATTTGCTCTGATCTTCAACTGGACATTTGCCATAGTCCTTAATTTTGATTTAATCTTAATTTCAGTGGGCTTTTGGGGTCATTTTCTCTCCTCTTTAATTTTGTAAAGGCCCTGCAAATAATTAGACAAAACGATAATTAAATAGTAAACAAATAATATGGGAATATGACTATAAATATGCAATATTGGCAACGATCATGCTTTCCTCTTGTAGAAGAAGTGTCGGCTCCTGTTCGATGAGTCTGACGATAAGAGGACGACATACTTGCTCAAAGCCATGACCTCTCCTCAGTCCACTATCACAGAATATTCCTCTGTGGCAGAGGAGGCTCGAGTTGGGCCCTTAGACTGTGTGGATGGTGTTCGAGAGGCTTTACCTGTCATTAAAACCACTGCAGAGATTGTGGATACAGCCCCAGATATGCCTGCGCCTCCTACTATTGAGTTGCTTCATAAGGGTGGGACTGAGACAACAGTACCCCTTACTTTGAATGATTCTCGGCTTCCACCTTCACATAGTCTTGAGAGGTTGGATACTGCTGAGTATACCCTCAGGCTGCGGAGGACACAAGGGTAGCCGGTGGTGTCGGCTCCTCGGAGATTGCCGCCCAGTCCAAAAACTGTCTCCGGGATAGTACACTACGGATCCAAATAGGGATTGTTCTTCTAGAGGGAGGACATCAAGGTTTCTCTCAGGTATGAAGACTACCTCGGGGGCTTTAAGGAACTCAAAGCCCTACCCTTGAAGGAGTGGAGGTGGCATCTAAAAATGGAGTTTTTCAGGGTAAGTAATTTGACGACCTCAACTTGAGCTATTTATTTGTGTGTCATTTAATTTTGGCTTCCTCTTCATAACGTGGTGCTCCTCTCGGAGCTGCTGGATGACCACCAAAATGCTCTAAAGTCAAGGGAAGGCGAAGTCGATGATTTGCGTCGACGAATGAAGGAGCTCAGTGCTGCAAAAAAGGTGGCGGCTGAGGAGATTAGTCAGCTCAAAGTAGATTTGGGTCATGAAGTGGTGACTCGCTCGAATAGAGAGGAAGAGGAGGTGCAGCTTGGGGAGCTGGAGAAGAAAGTGATAGAAATACTGTGGAGGGACTCTGAGCTGCAATAAGACTCTGCACTACTGGCTGCTCTGTGAGAACTTGACGAGATACGATAGCCTGCAGAGAAGGCAGAGGCTACCCTGAGGTCGGAACATGATGCTTTCGAGGAGATGAAAGAGTTCCTCAATGATGACTTGAATCGGGTGCAGATTACCCTCGAGGATCAGAAGCGTGTGAATAGGAGGCTATAGCTGATTGTTAACATGCATTGAAGGTAGTCAAATTCAAGAAATACAGAGAGGGATACGAAGATGGGGAACGAGGGATGTCCCCGAGTTACCCGCTTGATATTGGATTCTTCCTTAGAAGTGAAGGCCAGGATCCTCTTGAGGGCAGCATTGTCTCTGCTATAGTGGAGGGGACCTCTCTGAATACTACCTCTTATGACACACACCCCTGACAATGAGCTCTCCATCGACTGCTCCAAACACTGGGCGAGTGGTTCGGCTGCTTCTGAGGAAGCTGCTCTTCTGACTCCTACTTCCAAGGAGTCTTACAAAGACAAAGTAAGTCTTTGAGAGTTTGCCTTGTTTATTTTTCTACCATCATTTGTAAAGATCTGATGTAATCTTTTTGAATAAAAATAGTTGAATTTTCAGATTTCACTCCTTTTTTGAATGTCTTATTCCCTTTGTGTTTCAGGACCGTCGTGAATGTTGGTCCGACAGGCCCTTTTTACGTAGCTTATGACTTAGTGATTCGTGATCAGAGGGAGCCCTTGGAGGCTGAGGATGTCCCCTATCCGCATAGGCTTGAGGGCTGGCACTTCGAAGGAGGAAATGCCAAAGGAGGTTAAAGGTTCTGGTCCCGTGGGAGGAGATGAAGAGGTAAAAATAGATTTGGATGATGAGCCTAAATCGCTATTAGACTCCTTGAATGCCTAGCGGGAGAAGGTTGCCATGGCGGAGCTCCCAGGGATTTTTGAACTTTCTCGCTCTGAAAAGCTCAAACTAATCGATCTCCTAATCTCTCAACTGTATCACGAGCTTATTTCTCATAATATAATAGTGGCAGGTCTCCTAAAAAGTGTAAAAGGCGCGAGCTGCTTGAGGCGAGTGCTAAGTTGAGAGAGGAGAAGATAAGCTTGAAGAGAAGATCCTGAGCCAGCTTTTAGAGCTGCAGAAGGCATGGGAGGAGATGTCTGATCTCCAGGAAGGGTGGCTTCGGCCTAATCGGAGATTTCTTCTCTTTGAAAGCAGATCGATAAGGGGTGTAAAGAGAAGCTTGTGCTCAAGCATGAAGTTTATATGTTAGAAGGTAACTTGGAAAGTTGTGACAAGGTTGTGAAGAGTTAAGGGTCGAGATTTCACATCAATTGGACTGTTATAATGATCTTTAGAGCGCTCATAGGATATCGCTTGAGGAGGTGCCGACACTGCGCTCTCAGGTTATAGCCCTTAGATCAGGCATCCGGGTAGAGAGCATCGGAGGATTGCTCGGTGGTGTGAACCGTGACCCGAGGGACCCAGTTCCCGGCCTGGGGGGGTAGATCACTAGCCCAGGACATTGACCGATCATATTGAAAGCTCTGGCAGCTGGCATGAGAGATCTTAGAGGTGGTCATTGGATCGTGGCAATGGCCGTAGGTGGGGATAAATGGGGTTAACCCTGTTTTTTGTACAAATGTGAGAAAGAGATGTGTCATTTATTTTCTTTGAGTGTTAAATTGCTGCTCTTGATGCTCCCATATGATGCCCTGTTTCCTTGCTTGTTAGCCAGGGATCATCAAGGTAGGACCCTTATAAGTTGTTAACTCACTCAAGTAGCCGTCAAGGTGAACACCTGTCTAGGTTGACTCTGAGCAGTCGTTGTGGGTGAACCCCCATCTTTCAGGGGACTCCCTAAGAGATAGCCGGCGGGGTCTGTTTTTCCTAATTAGTCATCAGAGTAGGACCCGATATATGCTGTTAACCCACTTGAGTATCCGTCAAGGTGAACACCTATCTAGGCTGACTCTGAATATTCAATGTGAGAGAGCCCCCATCTTTCACGGGACTCCCTGAGGGATAACCGTGGGGACTATTTTTCCTTGTAGCCGTAAGCGTAAGACCCGATATAGGTTGTTGACTCACTTGAGTTGCCGTCAAGTTGAACACCTGTCGAGGCTAACTCCGAGTAGTCATTGTGGCGAGCCTCCATCTTTCAGCGGGCTCCCTAAGGGATAGCCACGGGGTTGTTTTTCCCTTGTAGCTATCAGGATAGGACCAGATATAGTCTGTTGACTTACTCGAGTGGCCATCATGGTGAACACCTATCTAGGCTGACTTTGAATAGTCATTGTGGGCGAACTTCCATCTTTCAGAAGGTTCCCACAAGGATAGCTGTGGGGGCTATTTTTCCCTTGTAGCTGTCAGGGTAGGACTCGATATAAGTTGACTTACTCGAGTGGTCATCAAGGTGAACAACTATCTAGGCTAACTCCGAGCAGTCATGTGTGCAAACCCCCATCTTTCAGGGGACTCCCCGAGGGATACCCCGGGGAATGTTTTTGTTGGCCCAGAGGCCCATCACTCTAGTTTTGATGATGATTAACTCATGTAGTTATAGTTTACTAATAATCTTGTGATATTCAGTTTCAGATATTTGATCAAGATATTAGTAGGTGATTAGCTTCAATAAAGGAGTTTTGGAGCTTTCACATGTAGATTCAAGAGCTCGAGCGTCAAGATCACATCTAGTACTCGGTTGGAGTCAAGCTCGTTGGATCGCGTTTGGATCGAGTCGACTTGGAGAAGGAGTTCTACAAGAAGACTTTGGTTTGTATTTAGTATGTTTAGATCTTGTGTAAAAATTAGATAGTATTGATATGCTCAAGTTCAAATAAACCACAAGTTTATTTATTTTGTTTTCAGTTTAACCGGATTTTGTATTTCATGTCAAAATATAGATATAATATCTTTTATGTATATTGGATTCTATTCATATACAATATGCTTCAAAGTTGTTTCAATATCTTGTTTTTGTTTCTAGAAAAGTTTTGGAGAAAACGGTTTTCCATTTCAAAGTTTAGTTTTTGAAAAATACGATTTTCGTTTAAAGGCCAAATTTCAATATCACAAAATTTTCAGATAGTTTGTAATATGTGTTGAATTTTAGTCACACATATTTATATTTCAAAGATCTTATAAGAACTTATTTTTGTGGAATTTATGTGATTTTATGAGATTTAATCGAAGATAAAAAGACAAGTTTTCAATACCCAAATCCTTAGCCAGACTCTGCTGGCGGTCGACCGGACCAGGAGTCTGTCGACCGTCACGGTCGATCAATGTGCACGAGGACGTGCACATGGCCAGCCACTTCGCGCGGTCGACTGACTGAAAGCACCCCACCCTCGGGTGGGGGCCGGTCGACCGGCGGTCGACTGGAGGCACAACGGTCATAAAAATGACCATTGGCCGGTCGACCGGAAGGATAATTCTGTCCTTTCTAGACTGCCAACGGGTAGATTTTTGAGAGGGTATAATTACCCATCTCTTGAGCTTGGTTCTTCATGGTTTTAGAGAGCAAAAATTTCCTATCTTTCTAAGTGTTTAACAACAAGTTTTTAAAAGTGTTTTGGGCTTAAAAATTTTATCTTTATTTGTTTTTAAAGGGTTGAAAAAAGCAAAGAAAAATAGTCTTTGGGAATTGATTTTTGTTCTTCATTTCTATAGTAATCTAGAAGTTTTCCCAAGATTTTTCTTGTGATTTGTTTTCCAAACTCTTTATTTTCTCACACTTGAGCTATCTATCTATCCTATCTATTAGGATCTAGTTTTGTAAAAAAATTGGTTTGTGGTTTAGTGAGACCACCAAGAATTATCAACCTTCTTTTTAAGTTCCCTCTTGTGTAGAGGCAAGTGTGGAGTTTGTGTCAGTATCCCTCTTATGTAGAGGTGATTGTGGAGGTTGTGTTGATATCCCTCTAAGTGTAGAGGTGATTGTGGTTGGAATGTTGGCTTTGAGGCTTATCCCTCTATTGAGAGGTGATTGTGGAGGAGTGCTTGAGTTTGTTGGTATCCCTCTAAGTGTAGAGGTGATTGTGGTTATTGTTTGGCTTTGAGCCTTATCCCTCTATTGAGAGGTTGATCTTATTTTGGTTAAGTGCCCATCCCTCTAAGTGTAGAGGTGATTGTTGTTATGCCTTGCCTCTTGTGAAGAGGTTGTGTTTGTTAGAGAGAAGAGTTGTGTACTCCTAGTGTTGTATTACCCAACTTCTCAGTGAAGGTTCCCTATGTGGGAAGTCCTGTGTGGATTATATAGTGAAAATCCTTCTGTGTGAAGGCGGGGACGTAGAGCAGTGGCTCGAACCTCGAAACATATCTTGTTGCGATTGATCCACTATCTCTAAACTCTCTCTCTCGCTTTTATATTGTGCCTTGCATTATTTTATATTGTTCATATCATACTCATATGCTTGGTATTGTTTGTGTGCCTCACTTGTATTGAACCAAGAGAGCTTTACATAGCACCTCAACTCTTATTTAGAGGAATTTAGAGGAGATAGTCTATAGCCCTTCACCAGGAATTCGGCTACACTCTTTGGTTACATTAAGTGTGTTGCAATTTGTTTTTAATCCGCATCATTTGTCATTAGATTATCCTTACAGTTTATTCACCCCCTCTAGGTGTACTTTCAATTGGTATCAGAACCTACGCTCCTAATATTAGGTTTAACCACCTAGGAGTGAGATCTTGGTTAGCTAATCTAGATTTGCATTTGCACACATACTTATTTACACACACTCATGGATTACCTTGCCCCTCCCTGTTTGATGTTTCTAACATCGATATGTGGAAGCTTAACATGAGTATGTACCTAAAACCCTAGGAATACATGTTTACCTTGCTACTACTAAGAAATCTTATCTTGGTAATAACAAGCATATAGAGGCCAATGCACAAGCCCTTGAGGCACTTAGAAATACACTAAGCAAAGATTATCTTTCTATGGTTTCTCATTGTGATTCCGATTTTGCAGTATGGAACACCTTGACCCCTCTAAAGCTTCAAATGCTAAACATTGTGGAGAAGGAATCTAGTGAGGATGAATCCGAACAAGCTTGCTACATGGTCCAAGGGAATGACTCCCTTGCGGTAAATTCCAAAACTCAACTAGATGATTATGCTAGTTCTTCCGGTGATAATTATGTTGATGTCGATGCTTTAAATGAAGAGCTATCTCTTGTTTGTGAAAATCTATTACAAAAATACCAACTCTTGAAAAAGAAAAGCTTTAAACTAAAGAAGAAAATAAGGATTTGTTTTCTAAACTTAACATGGCTTTGCAAGAAAGGAATGAGATTTCAAATGAAAGGGACTCATTGAAATCCCAACTTGATCTTGCCTTAAATGAAAACAAATCTTAAAAAGTAAAAATGATTGTGATGAAGTTTTGAAGAAAAATGAAGTTCTATCTTCAAAACTTGTTTTTGTTTTAAAGAAAATGATTCATTGAAAAACAAAATTATTTCTATTTCAAAAGAATTGGATTTGATTTCTAATGAAAATAAATCCTTGAAATGATTTAGAATCACATGTTTGCCATGCTTTACCATCTAGTGTACCTACTGCATGCTCCACCTCTTCTTCAATTATTAAAAATGATATAACTATACTAAAGAAGTGTGTTGATTGTTTGGGCTCTACTTTGAGCCAATGTGCCATGAACCACACACGGTTGGAATCCATGTTTCGTAAGAAACATGCTCCTCACATGCATGCACTGTTGGAACTTGCTTTTGATGAGACATTTGTGAAGCCATGTCATTTGGAACTCTATCACAAGCCTATTCAAGAGTTCTTCATGATCAAGACTTCCCAAAGAGAGTTGCTATTGATGTGTATTGTAATGGTTAAATAGCATGTTAAAAGCCTTGATGCGCACACACATATCTTAGTATATTAGTCGACTTATACTATCGTCAAGTCGACTTATACATAGTATAGTCGACTTGATCATTTCCCTAGTCGACTAGCATTTTGTCCTGAAAGATCCCAACTCTCTGTTTGTCTATGTTAGTCGACTTAACAGGATACCTAGTCGACTAATAGACTTCTGTAGTCGACTTATACTTTCCCCTAGTCGACTACTTCCTGGCATAGTCGACTTATAAATTAGTTGTGGTCAACTTGGTTCAATTTCCAGAAACTTGTCGTTTGAGTTTATCATGACCTAGTCGACTTGGTCCCAATACTAGTCAACTAACCTTGAGAAATTTGCCTACCCTAGTTGACTAACCCATATCTCAAGTCAACTAATGGCAGTTTCTGATTGTTGGACAGTTTCTATTTTCTGGTATTTTCTTCAACGTTATCCAACGTTTGAATATTCAAATGGTCCTAATAACTACCCTAACTAACCCTAGAGTTCAGCTATAAATAGGGTTGTTATCCTAGGCCAAATACCAATTAAAAATCTATAGTTTTCAGCCCAAAAATCCTAAAAATATTCTGGTTCTTTGAAAACTGTTCCCACTTCCAGTTCTTCACCAATTCCTACTCTTTTGTGAAGATCTCTGAAAGTTCACCTATATTAGCCCTTGTCCACGATCACATACTAAATCAAGGCTTATAGGAAAGGTTGTAATCACTGAAAGGAATCATTGTACAGAGCGTCTTCTTGGTGTAGAAGAGAGGTTGTACAAGGGGTTTTGTTCTCTTGGTTGTAAGAGAAGTTGTACACATTTGACAAAGGGGATTTGTCAAGTGGTATGCAAGGTGTTGATTTGGGTGTACAAAGTCAAGGATAAAGGAAAATTTCAAGCGGGAGGCTTGGGGACTGGATGTAGGCACAAGGACCGAACCAGGATAAATCTCTCGTGTTTGCGTTTGCTTAACTTTTCTGAGATTTAATTTTCTTTTATTGCAAGTGCTTTATTTATTTAACTCTAATAATTCTCTGTTTAGTATATGTGTTGACATTGTATTTTAGATCCACAATTGGCATCATCTCAGGACCAACATTTGGTATCAGAGCCCTGCATACCTAGTCAACAATCTACAAGGATGGCAATGGAGTTCCCTTCGTCACAATTCAAAGAAGGATATTCTACACAACGTCCACCGCAATTTGACGAATCCAAATACAACTATTGAAGTGTAGAATGAAGATCTACTTGCAAATGCTCAACTACGAACTTTGGAACATCGTAGAAGCACCGTACACCAAACCGACTACTCACTACAACGCTTGGAGTGATGATCAAAAGAGGAATGCGAACCTTGACGCCAAAGCAATGAATGCTTTATTCTGTGCCTTAACCAAAGAAGAATTCAACCGTGTGTCAACAGCCACTTCTGCAAATCAAATATGGCACACTCTTCAAGTAACACATGAAGGCACAAATAAAGTTAAAGAATTTAAGATTTCTATTCTTGTCCACAGGTTTGAACTATTCAAAATGAAAGAGAATGAAACCTTCTCAGAAATGGTTACAAGATTCACCGACATAACCAATTCCTTAGCATCCCTTGGAAAGGAATACACCCAAGTCGAAAAATTCCCAAGATCCTTCGTGCACTCACTTCAGATTGGGAGAAGAGACAACCGCAATCGAAGAAGCGAATGATCTCTCAACAATGTCGTTAGAAAACCTTATTGGTAATCTAATGACATATGAAGTGCAACTCGAAGAAAGAAAGAAGGATGAACAACAATCTATCTCAAAGAAGAAACCAGCCTTCCATGCATCCTCAGACACGGACAATTCAGATGACGATGAAGAGAAGATGGTAATGCTTTCAAGAAAATTCAGAAGATTCTTAAAGCAAGGTAAATTTAAATGTTTTAATTGCAATAAAACAGGTCATATGAAGAAGGATTGCCTATTGCTCAAAAACAAAGGTAAATTCAAGAGCAAAA
>JAVJIF010016897.1:0-130431 GCA_038442645.1 Agave tequilana | reverse complement strand
AAAGCGAATCTTTGAGCTGAATTATGGCGAGATCCGTTGATCGAATCAACTGGATGATGGTTGGAGTGTGTTCTCCTTCCATTAAGGATGAACGTGGTATATTCACATGTTCAATTCCGACTTCGAATGAATGAGATATTCAAGTCTAAAGATTGCCTAATTCAAAGCCAAAACGGGACTAAAGGTAGCTAAAAGCATTTAGTACCACATTGGCCCTGGGATGGAAGTTTGTGGTGTATAAATAGAGAAAATTGAGAACAAAGGGCGTGCCTTTTGGGTACTTGGAGTTTTCGCGCGCGATTGGGAGGGAACCATGCCCTATCATGCGTGCGCGCCGCCGCTGGCGGCGGTAGCCGGCCGGCGCCAGCGCCGGTGCCCCGGCCGGGCCGGGCTCGGGCTCGGGCTCGGGCTCGGGCTCGGGTCCGGGTCCTGGTCCTGGTTCTGGTTTGGGTTTGGGTTTGGTTTTGGGTTCCCTATCTGGCCTGGTTCTTTTTGAATCAGGTCTCAAGGGTATGGGCCGCTACCCGAACCAAACCCGCTCCGCCCCGCTAACGGACCCGCTCCGCTGTCAGGTTTCGAACCGATCCGCCAACAGGTGTCAGACCAGTTGGACGGCCAATGGTTGCGAGCTTGTTGGTCTGCCAACGGTTGCGAACCTGTTGGACTGCCAACGGTTGCAGCCTTTCGTTTGGGTTCGAACCTGTTGGCCCCTCCTGGAGTGCTATATAAAGCACTCCAATCTCTCAATTGAAAAACACACAACAAATACACCAAACAATTCTCTCTCTCTCTCTATCTGAGTTCTGAAGCAGAAGCAAATCTGCGTTCTGAACTGGAAGTAGGTTTCCAAGCGACTTCCAGCAAGAAGTGGGAATCCGAAGCGACTTCCAAAGAAGATTCTGCAAAATTCGTTCTGAAAGAGGGCTTAGAAAATTCAACAAATTCTTTTATAGGATTGTTGTCTGAATCTAAGACTTCTGAAGAAGAATATTCTTCAACCTTCATTCGTCCTCAACAGTGGGTGCTACTCCAAAGTAGAGGCAAATATTCATCCGAAATTTGTCCTTGTACTGCTGCTTCAACGATCCTGTGAAGGTACTGGTTGACTACGGTTCGACCGTACAGTGATTTGGTAGTGCTATCCAAATACTGTGAAGGAGTGTTGTATCTTGGGAGACCAGCGTCCATTATCCCGTTAGCACCAGTGCGGGGACGTAATTGTCTTAAGGAGATTCGCTCTAAGCGTACCTCACTCCAAATACTGTATAAGTAGATTAAGTCCTTTATACAGGGGATATACTTTACTGTATATCGAGACTGATTTAGATTCAGTCTAATTGGTGTTTAACCAAGGAAGGAAATTGAAAGGTGGTTCTTAAATTAAGGAACGTTCTATTGAACGGAAAACCTCCCACCTGATATTTACCGACCTGGCCAATTAGATTGTTGATATCTCAGTGATCTTGATTAGTTGTCAGATTGATTCCTGTTAAGCAGAATAACAACAAAGGGCACGCCCTTTGTTCTCATTTTTCTCTATTTAAACTTTCAAAGTCCACTCCACATCCAATGTGTGACTAAATATTTTTAACTATCTTTAGTATCCTTTAACTTTTGAATTAGGCTAACTTTAAGACTTGAATATCTCATTCGTTTAAAAGCAGAATTGAACATGTGAATATACCACGTTCATCTCTAATAGAAGAAGAACACACACCAACCATTATCCCGTTGATTCTATCAACGGATCTCGCCTTAATTCAGCTCAAAGATTCACTGTTTAATTCTTTATTTTCCAAACAATCCCCCATAATGAATGAAGATTCAAAGAATTGACACACAAAGAAACTGACTCTATAGCGAAAGGTATTTTAGAAAAGAAATTGCATCTGGATATGTGAACTAGGTCTTGAACCTTCCATAGCAAAAACTTTATCAGACATACTGGCAAATCAGTGAACTAAGTCTTAAACTGTCAACCGTTAGTGTAAGCCAAGTCAACAAGCTTCACACAATAACTTTTCGACATCAACTTTGATTCTCGGTTCTGTCCATTTTGACGTTGTACATTCTTAATTTCAGAGAGTATTTTTAGGAAATAAAAGTCTCCATAGAGATTCTCAAAGAGCCGACCTAGCTCTATACTCACATAGGTGATCGTCTTATTAAGAGTAGTCTATTCTACCCCACTTATTTTAATAACAAGACATAGGCATCAGTAAAAGTGTTAAGCTTATCCTTAATCCACTTGTAGAAAGTACTTGTATGCACCATAGGAATGGATTGGAGTCAAGCTCTTAAGTGCTTACTCGCAGAGTCAATCATAACTAGTTTTTCCTCTTGAACTTAGTCCATGAGATCTCCAGTCACTAAGTGAGGTTTCCGTTAAGCTGATTCGGTAAAGTTAGGCTTTAAACCCATCCCCCTCGATGTGCAGTTTATACACTCTCCACTTAAGCTTTTAGTAAACGGATCCGCTAAATTATCTTTTAACAATACAAAATCAATAGAGATAATTTCTTTTGAGAGCAACTTCTTAATTGTATTATGTCTACGACAAATATATCTAAACTTACCGTTATATATAAAATTTTGTGCCCTAGATATCGCCGTTTGATTATCTTAGTGAATGCATATGGCGGGCACTACCTTTGGCCATAATGGTACATCTTTCAAAAATTGTCGAAGCCATTCTGCTTCTTCTCCAGCCTTATCTAAGGGTATGAATTCTGATTCCATTATGGAACGGGCAATACATATTTGTTTGAAAGATTTTCAAGATACTGTTGCGCCTCCAAGAGTAAATACATGTCCGCTAGTTGATTTTGATTCTTCAAAATCTGCAAGCCAATTAGTATCATTGTATCCTTCAAGTACAGGTGAATATTATCCATATCTCAAGGCATATTCCTTGATATGTGATACGTAATCTAATACTCGTAATAGAGCAGTCCAATATGTAAGTCACCTAGAGGGGGGTGAATAGGTGACAAGCTAATCAAATGTAAAACTAATGCGGAATTAAAAACTAAGTATGCAACTTAAAACTATTATGCAAACACACAAAGTATAACATAAGAGTGTAGCCGAATTTTGAGTGAAGGACTCTGAACTATCTCCTCAAGGTTGCTCTAAATTAAGAGTTGAGGTGTCACTATGGCTCTCTTGGTTGAATCCAAATATGAGCAAACAAACAAACCAAGCATATATATCATTTAAGCACAAATATATCTAGCATATAAAGAGATGAACAATATTAGCATGCAAGATATATAAACACAAGTGAGAGAGAGAAATGAGCAATCGCAAATAAGGGAGAATTGCTTCGAGGTTCGAGCACACTTGCTCTATGTCCCGCCTTCACCACTATGAAGAATTTCTACTAGAATCGATCCCGCAAGATCACTCGATGCCGCAACACGTACAACAAGTTAACACTAGAACTCTTGGACTCACAAGTCCCTCACTTGTTCCTGCAAAAACACACACGCAAGCGCACAAGTTTGTCGAGGCCGCACCTCTACAATGAGTTCCCTCAAAAACTGAACACAACGCGAACTCACTAGCTCGCCGAGGCCTCAACCTCTACAACACCTCAAATACAAATTTGAAACTCTTGGTGATCTCTTCACTTTGATCAACAACAAACATTCACAAACAAAGCTCCTATAAGATAGATAAGGCTATGAAAAGCTCAACCTTGTGTAAAAAAACTAGGATAGATTTGGAGGTAAAAAAACTCAAGAAAGCTTTTGAAAAACACAAGAGAATCACTCTTGTAAAACACTCTTTTGATATGAAAGTTAAGCTCTAAAACTTGTAGAGAAAACTCTGTTAAAGGTGGAGAAAACTAGCTCCAAAACTTCTCTTCAAATCTTAATCAAAATTGGTCCAAAATACTCCTTTTATAAGGCAACAAAAAACTAGCCGTTGGAGCCCAGATGGCCTGTTGGTCGACCGGCTGGTCAACCGACCAACGGTCATATTTCAGACCGTTGGGGTTGGCGTCGACCACACCCTAGTCTTGACCTGTTAGTCGACTAAGGCATGAACCAGAGAGCGCTGCTCTCTGGCCGGTTGACCGCTCAGTCGACCGGGGCCAGATCCAGAGAGAAAACTCTCTGGATTGGTCTACTGTAAGTCAGGATTTTGTGCATGTTCTGTGTACATCAGTCGACCGACCTCTACTTCGGTCGACCGTTAGAAGCCCCGGTCAGAGTTTTCAGGATTAAAACTTGATCTTTTTAAAATTCTAAATTTTATCTAAAACACATAAAAATCTACAAAAATAAGTTCATTAAAACAATTTGAAGTTCAAATATGTGTGATCAAAATCAACACATATTACAAATAAGATCAAAATCAACATATATTACAAATAAGTTGAACTATTTTTGCGATATAGAAATTTAGTTTTAAACTGAAAACCATATTTTTCAAAATCAATCTTCAAATCGAAAAATGATTTTTCAAAACTTATTGAAATACAAAAATAAGATATTTTAAACACTTTGAAGCATAGTGCGTATGGATATGATCTAATACACATATAAGATGAAATATCTATATTTTTTTACAATAAAGTCAAAATAAAGTTTTGACTTTAACAAAACTTAAACACATGATATGGAAACATCAAATAAATTTTTCTAAACATTTGAACTAAAAATGTATATAGATGAAATCCAATATTCATATAAAACATGTAAAGTTGTTTTGATGAACTCTATTCATGAAAACGAAATATGTATAATTTGAAGCTCAAAATTAAAACGGTATTTACCAAAATCGAAACTATTTCACATGAAAACACATATAAATTTTGTGTGTGTGTATATGAGCTTGAGCAATTCATAACTAATCTATCATTTATATTTTATCTAAAAATAAAAATCTTAACACTTACTGTAACACCCCGCTCCCCGAATACGTACTTAGTTGCGTATTCATATTTTTTGATCGTATTTTTTGATTTACCTCCTGTATTTGTTTTGTATTATGAGTTATTTATATGATCGTTTTGCCTTGGAACTGGATTCGTGAACTCGGAGTCAGTCCTAGTCTGAACTGGGAGCCCGATCCTAGAGTATAGCTCAATTTAGTCTTTCTGCTATTCTGATTTGACCAATTTCAGTTGCAAATATCATTTTTCAATATTCTAGATTTTTCATGATTTTCTGAAATTTTTCTGAATTAAGTTGTAAATCTTCAAAACCGGGGTCGACCAATACCGCTGCTCGAATTCTCAGATTTTTAAGTTACAAACGGAATTGAATTTAAGAAATGACTTTCTCATAACTTCTTAAAATCACATTTCTATCTAAATACTTTTTCTGAGATTTTCTGAATTTATCAAAATTTCACTGGATTTGGTGTCGGCCAGTATCACTGGTTGATTCCCGAAATTTTAGTTTACAATTGGAATTAAATTTCTGAATTCCGTTTTCATATTACTTCTTAGAATTATATTTTCTCCTTTTTGGCATTTTCTGAGATTTTTCAGATTTTATCAAAATCCGGCCGACCCGGTATAGGCCGGTATTGACGGTTAACTTTAGGATTTTTATTTTGAAAATGAGATTGAATTTCTGAAAACTGATTTCACCAAAAATCTTTAAATGATATTTATTATTTTTGAGAATTTTTGGGAAGTTTTCCAAACTACTTCATTTTTGGACCTTTCCGGAGTTTTCGGTGTTTTCTCAGATACCGGAATTTTATCCAGATATTTTATTTTTCTCTTTTTTATTTTTCTCTCTCCTCGCTAGACGCGAGTTTCACCAACTTGAGTTCAACATTTAATGTAGGGAGGCTTTCCATACTGCATTTAATGCTTGCAAGGTCAATTCTGAACCATGCTTTTTTGTCTTTTCTAGCAAACGCAAATCTCGCGTTTTCCCCTGGACGCGACTCTCATCTCCGCGTCCAGTTCATTTTGCCTAGACGCAGCCATTCTTTTGATGAGATGCAGGTTTTAGTGGGATGGCATTCTTATAATAATCATTCCCCTTATATATATATACACCCTCCTTTATATACACCCACCTTTCCTTCTTTCTTTCTCTTTCATATTTCCCTTCCTTCTCCAAATTTCCAGCAAACAAAATAGCCATGGTTGCCTCTTTGGCCGCCATCCACCCTCCAACTCCACCACCATCTCCACCAACTCCTCCACCTTTTTCTCCTCCATCTCCTCCACCATTCCAACAACAACAACACTACCACACCACCTTCTTCTTCCTCTCTTTCCACCAAATAACCCATCTTCTCCACCACCTTCTCCACCATTTCTACCACCACCTACACCACCTTAGCCACCACCAACCACACCAAGTTCTCCTCGGCGAGCTCTTCCATCCTAGCCAACTCGTCGCTCTCCGAAACATCGTTTTCAAAATTTCAAAATTCATAATGAACTATACTTGCACCCCACTTGATGGCTTGGGCTTGGAGCCTTGGCCGCCTACTCCGGCCGACTCCGGCCGCCGCCAGTGACCGCCGGCCATCGCCGGCTACCACCCCCTTCCTTCTCTTCTTTCCTTTCCTTTCTTTCCTTCCTTCTTTCTTCATTTTCCTTCCTTCTTTCCTTCTTTCTTTTCTTTCCTTTTCATCCTTGCGTCTCCTAAAACCTGCGTCCCACTCTCCTTCTTTCCCTGTCTCTCTCTTTCTCTCTGTTGATTGCTGACGCGGATCTCACCCCCGCGTCCAAGCAATTCCTTAACGCGAATCTTCGCGTTCTTGACATTTGTATAACGCGGCCTTCGCGTTCTTGCATCAACGCAACGCGGAGCCCATGCCGCGTCTGTGTCCTTCTCGTGTCAACACGATGCGGAGCCCATGCCCGCGTCTGTGTTCTTCTCGTGTTAACGCAACGCAAAATCCACGTCCGCGTCCGCATTCTCCTCGTGTCCTGACTTGAACGCGGGTCTCGAACCTCGTGTTTGTGGCATCTACGCGACGCGACTCCCGCGTCTGCGACCCCCGTGTCTCACTCTTAAACTCGCGTCCCCCTGTACACAATCTCTCTCCTTGTACTCACTCTCTCCATGTACTTCTCTCTCTAGCTCTCACTTTCTCTCTCTCATTCTCTCTCTCTTGATTTTCTCCTCTCTCTATCACTTTCTCTTTAACGCGTTGACGCATTGATTTCCTAAATTTCGGAGATCGGGGATTTCACTATATTTTCTGAAGATTTAGGTTAGTGTTCTCGCTTTCCTCTTGGCTTTCCCGCTTCGTTGGATCGACTTGATTGTTTTATGTATTTGTATTTGGAACTAACACTTTCTCTGCAGATACCCTAACCTCTGGGTACAACCTTTGAGTTTTAAAGTTCTCTGGACTTTCTGTATGCTACGCCTGGTAGGTGGACCTAGCGTCAACACTTTACCGCTTGCTCTGTTCTAGCGTAATTACCCCGTGAGCTTGGCTTCCCGTGAACAGTAGTATAGCGTTCATACGCTTACTGCGACACGTGTGTCTAGCTATGCAGCGAGCGGTAACCACGCCGAGCGTGATAGCATTTAGTGTTGTACATTAGCTTCGCTCCAGCTTGCTCAGCTCTGCTTGATTGTGCTCAGCTATTATTTTATCACTTGCCAAGTACACACTTGATATATTAACACTTGATATGCTCTTACTTGATACCTATCATCTACCATGCTAATATCTGATACCTGTCTGTATCACTTGACAACTGATGTGTCATCACCTGACACTCGACTTGCTACTTAACACTTGCTTCTGATTATAACATGATTTATCACTTGCCTCTTGAAAATATTAATACTTGACCTGTGATTATCACATTTACGGGAATACTATACTTGTTATCCTGTATTATACATACAGTGACCTGAATCTATAGTACTCATGTACTCCTGAATTCCTGATCATGTCTTGTACCTGCTATTCCTGTAAAATTGATAACTACATAATAAATCATCAAAAGGAACAACTTGCATCGGGTCGGGGAAAACTTGTGGCTATCAATATATGTTCGTGTTTACTGTGGTACTAGGCATGTTGTGCAACTAAAACTTCCAGTCTGACCTGTGGGCCTCCAGGCGACCGAGGGGAGTGCTGGCTCCTCCTTCTTGATACCATCTTGATAAGGGCATTCTATAAGACCCTCATGTAGGCCTTGCGGCCGGTTCCATACACCAGCAATGGAACGTCCTGGACCGTGGTCCCGGGCATGTACGGGACCCACTGTAAACATTGTTCGTTGATACCCCCATTGGTTTCCAATAACAACCTTGCTTTACTCAGATGTGGATATATGTGCGCTGGGATGGTAGTTCACATATCTAGACATCAGGGTAAGACGAGTAATAATAATAATAAAAGATGACAGCTATGAATCTGTAATATGCCTTGCCATGTTTGCTTGTATCGGATTTTACTTCGGATTTCTGGTTTTATGGTTATTATACTATACCTGTTCATATCCTGCCTTCTACTTGTATTCTATCCCACATGTCGCCTGCTCATATCTGATCATATTATAAGTCTTCCCTGCTTGATATCATATGCTGTATATCTATTTGCTCCTGCATGCTTGTGCCCACGACACGGTTTTCATGTTTATGATCCAGATTTATCGATAACATGTGCTTATCCATACTCGCCATCTGGCTTTCGCATCACCACTCGCCGGGGAGTTCTGACTCCTCTGGATCCTCGTGTTCAGGTCATGGGCTTGGAGCGTATGGATTCTTCCAGTTGCTGATCAGAGTGGCGCAGCGGTAGCGTGGATCTCCAGCAGACCGTCCAGAGCCCCATCCTTCCGGGCCCCCTTGTTCGGCTCTAAAGTTTTCCTGTTATGACTCTGAGCCTCCACTTGTACTATTCATACTTGTACATCTTCTTGTATTCTCGCAATTGCGCCATACTGGTGATGTAATATTATTGTAATATTGGATCACTTCCTGTGATAACTTTGTAACTGTACTCATGTGTTGGAATGTATAATGCACCACGTGCTTCCGTACTCTGATTCTTGCCTGTACTGATGCTTAGCGTATATACGTGAGGGTATTTCTGACCTGCGTATATACGTCGCAGTAACGTCTCCGTACCCGCCGGATCGGGGCGTTACACTTACAAACTCGACTCAAGTCTTGAAAATCTTCTTTTCCATCTTGACTTGGTCCAAACCTCGATCCAAAGAGTTAGACTCCTCTTGAGTAATTGATGCGATCTTTGAAACGCGAGCTCTTGAATCAACACATGCTAACTTTAAAACTTGACTTCGAATCTTTCGTTGAAGCTAAACACTGACTAAGATCTTGATAGAATATCTGAAGCTAAATGAACACAAGATCATGAGTATTATAACTTAATGAGTTAATCATCATCAAAACTAGAGTGATGGGCCTTTGGGCCAGGATAATGATCATCACTAGGGTTACTAGTGTATCGCTTAATTTGCTTACATCGTAAGCAATATCGTGTCTAGTGTAATTCAGTAAATACATTAGACTTCCGATAATCTGAGAATACTCCAACTGTCATATTCCAGCTCCTGTATTCTTGCGAAGGTGGATGTGTTAGAGAAAAGGATTTGTATTCTTTTTTATCTCATTCTCCTTGAATCTTTCTATCATCTTATCCACGTAGTGAGATTGAGATAGACTGATTTCATCTGGTATTCTTGTGATTTTAATTCTTAAAATTACATCAGCAACCCCCAGATCCCTCATATCAAAATTATTGGATAACATTCTTTTAGTGGACTTAATAATTTCAATATTAGTCCCAAGTATCAGCATGTTGTCTACATATAGACAAACAGTGATACATGCATCTTCAACTGTTTTAGTGTATACACACTTATCACATTCATTGATAGTGAATCTATCTTTGATAATGACACTATCAAGTTTCTCATGTCATTATTTTAGAGCCTGCTTTAGACTATAAGGATTTAACTAATTTATAAACTTTATGTTTTTGGCCCTTGACTATAAATCCTTCAGGTTATTCCCTATATATATCTTCATTTAATTCACCATTTAAGAATATAGTCTTGATATCCATTTAATGAATATCTAAATTGTGCAATACTGCAATCACATTTAACATCCGAATGAAAGTTATTCTTATTACTGGTGAATAAGTATCAAAGTAATCAAATCCTTCCTTTTGTCGAAAACCCCTGGCTACTAATCTAGCATTGTATTTATTGATAGATCCATTGGGTTTTAATTTTTTGAAAATCTACTTGCTCCCAATTGGTTTACTATCAGGAGGCAAGTTTGCTAATTCCCAAGTATGATTGCTTAGAATAGATTCTATTTCGCTATTTATAACTTTTTTTCACATTTGTATTTTGGGTAGACATAGCCTCTTTAAATGTTTGAGGCTCGTTTTCAATAGCATATATTATGAAATCTGGACCAAAAAATTTTGAGATTCTTGATCTCTGACATCTTCTTGGTTCAACTTCTGCATAAACAATTGGTTCCTTAGGGCTTTCGTCCCTGAATACCATCTCGTGTGTTTTTTCCCAAAAGTCTTATCTTCTTCCCGTTTGTATTGAAAAATGTCTTCCAAGAACACATCTCTAAATTCGATAATCATGTTTACATGAATATCTGATATTTCTAATTTATGTACTAGAAATCTATAGGCACTGCTATTCAAGGCATAGCCTATGAATATGCAGTCCATTGTTCATGCTCCCAACTTAGTCTTTTTAGGCAGTGGTGCTAGTACCTTTTGCATGGCACCCCCACATTTTGAGATAAATGGTAGGAAGGTAACCTTTCATGCTATAACTCAAATAGTATAAGACCAAGTTTCTTGTAGGGTACTCTATTTAGAATATAATTTGCAGTTAACAGAGTTTTCCCCCACAAGTTTTGTTGAGCTCTAGAACTTACGAGCATGGAATTGACCATCTCCTTCAAAGTTCTGTTCTTTCGTTCAGCAATCCCATTTTGCTGAGGAGTATATGGTGCTGTATTTTGATGGATTATATCAAATTTAGCACATAACTCACTAAATTCATTTAATTCATATTTTTCGCCCCGATTGGATTTTAGAATCTCTATATTTTTGTTGAGTTGATTCTCAACTTCAGCTTTATATGTTATAAACATATTCATTGCCTCATCCTTACTGTTTAGTAGATACACATAAAAGTATCTTATATAATCATCAATGAAAGTAATAAAATATTTTTTCCCGCCTCTCGTTGGCGCAGATATCAAGTCACATAAGTCACTATAAATTAACCATAAAAGTTTTGTATTTCGATTAATTGAGTGAAATGAATTTTTCGCGAACTTAGTCTCAACACAAATTTCACACTTGTGAATTTCTGCTAAGTTGAGTTAAGGAATGTATCCTAGATTAGACAAATTTTGCAAAGACTTGTAATTTATATTCCCTAATCTATTATGCCGTAAAATAGGAGACTGAAGCAAATAAACAAATATTTTTCCTTTATTGATGAGTTTATAGTACAAATGCACAGACTTTTTGTCCACTACAACAACATTAGCCTTAAATAGGCCATCAGCAAGATAAACCTTACCCACATACATCCCACTCTTAGTAAGTACAAACTTATCTGATTCGAAAACTATTCTAAAACCTTTCTTATTAAGGATTGATCCAGAGATCAGGCTCTTGCAGATATCTGAAACATGTAATTCATTGTTCACAGTGAGCTCCTTCCTAGATATCCACTTCAAGATGACCTTTTCTTTTCCCTCAACCTTGGAGACGGCTGAGTTGCCCATGAAGAGTTACTCATCATGCTTTAGTCTTTGATATTCAAAGAAAAGTATTTTCTCAGAGCAAATGCACCGAATAGCCCCAGTGTCTACCCAAAAATCTTTATTGTTGGTTGTCAGATTCACCTCTGATACCACAGCTGACAAACTTGGCGACGCATGGTCGGTTAAGTTTGCCTGTAGATGGTTCTTCTTATTCTTTTTGGGATGACTGCGATATCCATTCGCCTTATGTCCCTCTTTATTGCATATATAGTAAGTTCTCTTGAAGTGCTTGTTCTTACTTTCTTGGTCCTTGTCTTTGTACCCCTGGGCAGTCTTCTTCCGCTTCAAGCCTTTAGAAATAGACGCTTTCCCCTTTGAGTCTTCGATCACAATGAACTTGGATTTATAAGAGTTCTTGTTGCTCTTTTTCTCGGACTTACGATTGTCCTCTTCAATCAGAAATCTCACGATGAGATCTTTCAACTTCAGCTCCTTGCACTTGTGCTTTAGGTAGTTTTTGAAATCTCTCCACGTAGGTGGGAGTTTCTCCATGATAGTAGCAACCTGAAAAGTTTAAGGTAGAATCATACCTTCAGCCTCTATCTTGTGTAAGATAAGCTGGAATTCTTGCACCGACTGATCACAGTCTTGCTGTCCACCATCTCATACTTCAAAAATCATCCCACGATGAACTTCTTGGTCCCGGCATCCTCAGTCTTGTACTTCTTATCAAGACTTGCCCATAACTTCTTTGCCGTTTTGATTTGACTGTGGACATTGTAAAGAGAGTCATCCAATCCATTTAAAATGTAATTTTGATAAAGGAAATCACCTTGTGTCCATATATCAACTGCAAGGACAGAATCCCGATCAGTTCTGCGTTCCGGTGGATCCTCTTGCATGAATTTGGCCAAATACAGAGTGGTTAAGTAGAAGTGCATCTTCTATTGTCACCTGTTGAATTCAGTGCCATTAATTTTTTTTGGCTTCTTTGGCTTTGGGCTAGGAAATGGAGCATGCACCAATATCTGAATTTGCATGTTTGGTGCCTTACTAGTACTGTCTTGATTAGTCTCAGACATTTTCTGCAATTTCAGCCAGAATAAAAGTAAGTAACTGCAATAAGTAATTGTCTTAAGATTGTTAGATTTGGGAATAAATCTGACATCTAATCAATATCACCGATCTAACTGGCCAGGTCGGTGAATATCAGGTGGGAGGTTTTCCATTCAGTAGAACGTTGCTTAATTACAAAACCACCTTTCAATTACATTCCTTAGTTAAACACCAATTAGACTAGTATTAATCGGTCTCAATATACATTAATAATTATGAGCATAAATATTTCAATATAACCCCTGTATAAAGAACGTTAGTTCACTTATACAGCACTTGGAGCGAGATACGCATGTAGCGAATCTCCTAAAGACACTTACGTCCCCCGCTACGGAGCTAACGGGATATTGGACGCTGGTCTCCAAAAATAGAACACTCCTTCACGGTACTTGGATAGCACTACCAAATCATCGTGCAGTCGAATCGTAGTCAATCAGTACCTTCACAGGAATTTCAATATAGCAGAACTAAAAAAAATTTATGGGGAATATTTGTCTTAAATTTGGAAGATTCTCCACTGTAGAGAAATGAGGTAGAAGAAGTATATTTATCTTAGGAAGTCACAGATTCAGACAACAATTCTTTATTTAAGAATTATTGAATTTTCTGAGCCTCCTTTAGGAGGGCGCTCCTCGGAGTCAGTTGAAGGGTAAAAATGTCCAGGAACAGTTGCGACGGTTCTTATCAACCAGTTCAACCAAGCCACAGAAACGCGACCATTGATTTGTAGAGATCTTGTTTTAACTGGTTTTCAATAATTTTATCTTCTCTGATTTGCCCTGATCTGCTCTGATTTTTTATTCGAATTAATTCTGAATTAAATCAGAATTTTGATAGGCTTTTGGACTCGTTTCTCTTCCCTCTCTCATTTAATAATGAGCCTGCATATAAATTAGACAATAAATATGATTAAAAAAAGAGTTTATTATATAATAAGCATGAGAATGTGACAATAAATATGCAGATTCGGCGACCGAGCCGTTATAACTGTTTCAAAAAGGAACTGCTGCAGCGGTCTGGGCAGGCAGCGATGGCGCGCGCGTGGGTATGGTTTCCCTCTAATCACGCGCGAAAACTCCAAGTACCCAAAGAGCATGCCTTTTATTCCCATTTTTCTCTATTTAAATGCTTCAAAGACCACTCCACATTTAATGTGGGACTAAATGTTTTTAGCTACTTTTAGTTCTCTTTAGCTTTTGAATTAGGCTAACTTTAGACTATCTCATTCATTCAAAAACAAAATTAAACATGTGAACATACAATGTTCATCCCCAATGGAAGGAGGATACAATCCAAGTATTATCCGGTTGATTTTATCAACGGATCTCACCTTAATTCAGCTCAAAGATTCACTGTTTAATTCTTCGTTTTCCCAACACGCACATATATACCGATTTGGTATGTCACCAAAAAAAAATTAAAAGAAAAGAAAATCATTAGATAATATTACAATGGATCCAGATTCGTACCAGGCAGAAATGGAGCTGGTATTAATTAATTTTTGTTTATCACTGAGGTTATATGTTTGCCAAGTAAATAATGTTAATCGCATGTCATGTGCTTCCTTGGTATATACACAAAGACAATACCCATTTCATTCAACACTTTTGATTAGGCTTTTTGACTCAAGGGTCCATACATTTACCAACACAGCCTCTTAATCTCTCTTTTCACCTCAAAGCCTTTTTTTTCTCTCTTTATATTTGTCCATGTGAAGCAAAGACCAAGACTAATTTGTGTCCTCATGAAAGAAGAGACCATCAACCTTTTTAATAACAAGTCTCTGATCAGTTTCCATGCATGCATGTCTCGTTAATTTAAAGTCCTTTTTGTCAACAATAGATTAAAGTTTTAGTCCTCACAAAAGCTTTAACTATCAACTTCTGTTCAAAGTTTCTACATCTCCTTCAAATAGCAATGAAGAAGAGACCTAGAAGATACAAGTTTTAATTGTGGTTAATATTAATTTCAGTTGTTGATTTGCTTATTTGAGTCGTAGACTTGCAAGGAAAGAGTCTCCAATTGATCAGAATGTTGGATGCAATGACATTAATATATGAGTCAAGATTTCCTTTCCTAATAATTAAGAAAAAAGAAGGGCCTTGCTTTCTGCATTCGTTGGTTTGTTTTGACATTGCCAACCAAGGTGGACTCAAGCCTACTAGAGACTTGATCACTTTGACCCAAGGCCCTGATGTGAGATACCAAGACCTGATCCATTTGGTGTAGGTCCATGCATAGGCACCTATGATGATGGCATAATCCAATTTTAGCAAACTGAATATGTTAACATTTAAGAAATTAATTATGTGAATTCAGATGAAGCTGTTACGACCATGTGTGTGTGTTGAGAGAGAGAGAGAGACTTGGGTCTTTGGAAAAGATATGGAGATGAATCTTTTTACTCAAATTCAATGTTAGACTATTAAAATGAAGCTCCACTCTGTTGGAGTTGATCTATATTAGTAACAATGTTTAAAAACAAAAATTCGAGTGTTTTTGAATAATTTTTGCTTTTTTTTTTTTTGGAGAATGTAAATTTTATTTATCAAACCTGTATATACAGATAGAAAGCCAAGCGGCTATACAGTATTAGCCTCCCCTAAATTGCCAATTCCTGGCACACTAGCCCATTACAATGTATCCCCACAACCCAAAATCAAAGTACTATTAGTCGACTACCAATTAGATCAGTCGACTAAGAATGTAGTCGACTAATCCCAATTACAAGTCGACTGGAAAGTTGATCTGGATGTAGCTGCATTCTATGTTTTTGCGATAGTCGACTAAGTCAGAAAGACTAGTCGACTATACCTCTACCAAGTCGACTAGGTCAGAAAGCCCAGTCGACTATACCTGCACCAAGTCGACTAACCACAAAGTCAAGTCGACTGAAAAGTTGATCTGGATGTAGACGTCCTCTCTGTTGCCACAGGAGTCGACTAACCCATAAAGGTTAGTCGACTATACTTGACTGCAGTCGACTATAAACACTTAATAGTCGACTAATTCTGTTGGCAGCCCAATTTATCTATCATAAATCCCAGACCCCTCAAAACTCCACAGTGGCATTTGGATCCAAAGTGAATACAGTCCTATAGATGTGCAGCTTAATCTTGAAGACGGTAGAAACCACCTCCTGAGTCTGGCCTTCAAAATTTTTCCTATTGCGGGCATTCCAAATATGATAAACAGTACATGCAAGGGCCACCTTTTTAACTTTTGCTTTGCCACTGGAACCCTTCGCCTCCTTCTTTATCCACTTAAGAGCACTAGAGATAGTCGACATCCCCCGAGAGATACCCAGCCAGTCTCTAATGCATCTCCAAACCATAGCAGAAAAGGAACATTGAAAGAATAGATGATCTGCCGATTCCTTATTACCAACACAGAGTGCACACGATTCCTCAACCTGAAGAAAGGCCAATCTATCTATTGTAGGTAACCTCTTCCGCGCTGCAAGCCAAAGAGTAAAAGCATGCTTTGGTGTGACATACGAATTCCAAACTGAGCTTGGCCAAGGTAGCCTGGCACCCTTATGTCGAAAAAACTCATATCCGAACGATATGCACATCCGCTCACCTACTGCCCAAGAGGATAACCTCCTCTTTGCCGCCGCAACAGACCCTTCTACAAGGCATATTTTATCACGAATCGCAACTAGCCTCTTGATCAAAGGCGAGTCGTCCCTTATACACTTCCAGTCCCAAGCAGAGATATCCCCTTTAAGGTAGATATGATGCACCCAACGCACCCATAAAGTGTCCTTTTTCTTGTGAATGTTCCAAAAGGATTTAGCTAGCAGGGAATCATTCCAAGTTTTTAGATCTCGGAATCCCAATCCACCTTCCGATTTTGGCAAGCACATGGATTTTCAAGAAACCGGATGATGGCGTTTATGCCACAAGAAATTCCTGCACAGCCGAGTTACCCTCTCTATGATAGCACCAGGTACCGGAAAAATAGGTAGCCAGAAGCAATCCACTCCTTGTAGCACTGATCTGATAAGCTCAGCTCTACCCGCAAAAGAAAGGCTGGAAGCCATCCAATAGTTGATATACATAGTTACTTTATCAACAAAAGGTGCAAAATGGTCCAACTGCAGCCTCTGAGCCGCCAACGGGACACCGAGATAACGGAAAGGCATCACACCAACAGGGATACCAGTCAATTGCCTTATTTGAACAAGTTCCTCTCCATATACACCTGCCGTAAAGAGGCTTGACTTGAGCAAGTTAGCGCACAAGCCCGATTTCAATCCAAAATCCCTGAGGCTATCCATAATAATGCTGATAGAAGGAATGTCCCCTCTAGCCATGAGCATGAGATCATCAGCAAATGCCAGGTGTGACAACCTAAGCTTTCCACACCGAGGGTGGAATTTGAACCCCAAACTGTTTGTTCTCACCTTTAGACTCCTCGACAGATATTCAATGCATAGAAGAAAAAGGAAAGGAGACAAAGGATCACCCTGTCGCAATCCCTTCTTCCCATTGAACATCCCCCATATCCCTCCATTCAGGCCAATAGAATAAGATGGAGAGGTTACACATTGCATAATCCATCCAATAAATCTGTCCGGGAACTTAAGACCAGTCATCACCTCAGAAAGGAATTCCCAAGAGACCGAATCATAAGCTTTCCGGAGGTCCACTTTAATCAAGCACCTCGGGGATACCCTCTTCCTGTTATACTTTCGCAATAACTCTTGGACCAAATGAATATTTTCAATCATACTCCGGCCCTCCACAAAAGCAGATTGCGAAGCATCAATAATTCCACTGAGCACAGGTCGCAGACGCGCCGCCATAATTTTAGAAATCACCTTATAGATCACATTGCAACAGGCAATAGGCCGAAAATCACTCACAGAATTAGCATGAGCAGATTTAGGCACCAAAGCAATCAAAGTGTGATTCATTTGCTTCAGAAGAGATCCTGATAAGAAAAATTCCTTGACGGCATCACAGAACTGAACACCAATAATATCCCACGCCGTCTTGAAGAAGAGTGCACTATACCCATCCGGACCCGGGGCCTTGTCATTCCCAATACCGAACAGCGCCTCCTTAATCTCCTCCGAGGTAACCTCCTTCAACAGATCACAAGCTTGAAGATAGGAGATAACCTCCCCACACTGAAGCACCTGAGGGTCAACATGCTCAACCTGAGAACTAGTACCCAGAAGTCCCTCGAAATATCGAAGAAATTCCAATGCTACCTCCTCCGTTGACTCCGTCAGTGAACCATCCTCCTTGGAAATAGCCGCCACAAAAATAGCTAGCAGGGAATAATTTTTGCTTATTAATCAAGTAGGCGCATGGTCGAAATAATGAGTTGGCTAATTTAACGGTGTAGAATATTTGAAAGCTAACAAAAGTTGGTGTGTGATGATTTTAAATGTTTAGATCATTGTCAAATGGTCGGATCAAAAATTTGTATATCTAAAATTATAGATCTAAATGATATGCTACTTTCGGTCGTCCATTTTGTGCTTATTTGATGCATTGATAAGAAAACTATAAAACAATTAGCTACTTTTCGGAGGATCTAAGCATGAATCATTTTCAATCAAATTAAATACTACAACATTCAAATACAATATCCACTCTATTATTTAAAGCAATTAAAAACTAAAATTAGGTATTTTATAGTTTTTTATCCATACATCAAGTAGGCACAAAATAGATAGCCAAATGTAACATATTACTTACAAATTCATGATCTAGTTATTTGTTCACATACTAACTTTTGTTAGATTTTAAATATTCTTCACCATTAAACTAACCAACTCTCACTATTTCAGTTGTTTATTTTACGTTCACTTGATGAATAAGTAAAAAGTATTCAAAACGTTTAATTTTAAGCATTTTTAACAATGTAGATCAACTCCAACGAAGTGAATCTTCAATTTAAATCACCTAATATTAAATTTGAATTGGAATAGTTTATCTTCATATACTTCCCGAAGGACTCATGTCTCTCTGTATCTCTCTCTCTATATATAGTTAGTTAGTCAGTCAGACCATGTTTGAGCTTAATTTAGTCAACCATGCAAAAAAAAAAAAAAACTAATCCCCAAACTGACATTTAAGAAATGCATTTTATTTTGAAAATTATAATACTTATTTTATTTAATATCATCATTTTGGGATACTTGAGGTATTAAGGAATAAAAAAGAAAGAAAGAAAGGAAAACCTCAATTAGGATTAGAACATTAGTGTAGTTCTTGGTAGCTTTGGCCATAAGATTTATGTTCTTTAGTGATGCTTCAATGGTTAGATTTGTCCAAATAGCATTCTACCAAAACAAATCTTTTCTAAAATTAATATACCACCTACTATTTTGTGGACATCTTTTATCCAATCCATTCATAACTAATATATAAAACTAATATTAGGTGTTACTAAACTAATTTACCGTATAAGTAATATCGTACCTGTCTGTATTGTACTACTAACTATTTTTTATTCAAAAGAAGATCATAATAGTTCACATAGACAGTTATGGTACCGACTTGAAGCGATCACTATTCTAGATTAGATGGCAGGATCCGAGTCTCTAAAAACTTATAAGGTTTAGAAAAGAATAAAAAAGTAAAACTTATTGTTTTACTTTGCACCTTAGAGTTTAAAAGGAAGTTCTAACTCCAAGTTAATCTTCGAGCGTCTCTAATCTCTATTCGCACAATGGACCAACAGTAAACTTCTTTGCAGTGAGTAAGAGCTTTTTAAAATTATGCTTGCACTAGCCTATGTCCTATTTTTCTTTCAAAGACGAAAATTAGAGGGAAAAACAAAGAAAGAAAAAACAAAAGACCTTCAAGCGAATCATAACGATGAATAAAGCCCATATTTTAGTTGAAGTTCTAGGCCCAATATGAACATTTTCAAAGAGAGACAGAATACGAGTCTTTGGGCTTGGTTTTGAAAAGCCTCAAAAAAAAAAAATATGGATCAAGTTTTGCCTGAGATATTAAGTTCACTGGGACTCTCCTTTCTCCACCAAGTTTTTAATATGAAAACAATAAGGTTTTTTTTTTTTTTTCACATCGAGAAATCTTTTTTAATTTTGTATTCATCCACAGAATCTTCGTATTTTTATACCGACTCTTAAAATCTTATAAGTTAGGAAAAAATCACCTCCTCCATTAGTTTTTAAATTCTCTTTTTAATTTAGAATATTTTAAAATAACATGTGAACTTATAATTATACCCTCATATATTTTTTCTCTATTTCTCTCTCATCAGATCCATTTTCCTCTCTCAACAAGCTCATTTTCCTCTCAACCTCGATGTCGAGCCCTAATTGGGACCAGGCGAGCGTGAGGACGCGGGCGAGGTTGCCGGCGACACGGACAACGACGACTGCGATGAATGCGGGTGTGGGAGCGGCAGCGGGAGGCGAGGAGGAGGAGAGAAATAGTGAAAGAAAGAGAGTGAATAAGTTTTCTGAATAAGATGGGATAGAAATGTAATTTCATCAGGTCACCGTTAGAAAATAGACAGTTACTAATGGAGAGGAGTTTGTCTCAACTTAAAAGATTTGAAAAGTCGATATAGAAATATGAAGATTTTGAGGGTGAAAATGTAATTTAAAATAAATTTGGGTGTCGATATGAAAATAACCCAAACAATAAAAGGCAAAATAAAGAGAGGGAAAAAAGAATATTACAAATTTTATATCGTTAAAGTAGAAATTTTGAAAGAAACTATTAACATTTTCAGACTGACAGAAACTAGTAACAGAAACTAGTAATTTTTACTTCAGGAGTATTGCTAATTGCTAAAGCTTTTGTGAGGGGAGAAAAAGGAAAATAACCTCGAAAAAAAAAAGGAAACTAGTAATTTTCACTTCAGGCTTTTATGCGAGGAAAACACAATTTTTCTGGTTAAAGGGAATATTCAAAATAAAAAACGGCGGTCAAAGTTCTCGAACTTCCTCAAGCTTTAGTTGCTAGCTTGAGAACCGAACTCTTAGCACAAAAATAATGCTGTACCCATCAAGACTTCGTCACCTCTTAACTTAAATTTATAAGTTATCAGTTGAGTTAGAACTCAAAAGTATTATTATGTTAGTAAAAATAATTTAAAAAGAAGAGATTATATAAAAAAATTATAAATTATATATACTATTTTATAATTTCAGTATTGGGGTTCACTCTCGCTGGGTTGTATGTGGGTCCGCCCCCGTCTACATAAGATCTTTTATAAATTGATTTACATAATTTAGACTTTTTTCAATTGGAAGGAACAAAGAAAACCTAATTTATAAGCAAGACTATCTTGCTACGTTCCCTACAAAAGATGGCCTTGTTGCGGTGTTTTATTTTTTTGAAGGCAATACCATCCTTTTAAAATTAGATTCAAAAATATATGTTACATATAAGGAAAAAGATAAATTGTAGAAAACCTCCTATATAATTTTTTTTGCAAAATATCTCTCACTGCTACTGAATCTTATAAAATGTACTAAGATTTTAGTAATGTTTATCAAAACTAAAATAGTTCATAGAGATTTCTCGTTAAATCTTAAATCGTAAAAGCATGTTTTCTACTAAATCCAATAAAATAAGGAATTTTCTGTCAATGTGATAATAATACAGTGCTTTTTCGTTCCTCAAAGTTGGCCCAGGCCCCGAGTGGATTTGTGTATTAGGTTTGAAGGTGGCCCTTCAATCGATTCCATCAAGAAAATTAATTTTATGGCTTTCATAAAAGACTCTCGCAACTCAACTACCACCCACTTACAACCCAATTACAACTCACTTATACCACATACAGTTAGTTTTGTGTCATGCAAATCTGTATTATTTTTTTATGTTAATATTAATGTTTTTTAATATTTAGCATTTTTAGTATTTATTTGCAATATTAAATTTTTTTAATCACAAAATAGTTAATTTTGTGGTCAACTTTTTTAATTACGACTTACACATTACGACAACCAAATACCATAAAACACAATACACTTTTTCACTTACAACTTTATATTACCAACCAAACACCGTCTTTGTCTCTTTTATTGATAATTTATCTGGGCATTGTTGGTTATATATTATGAGACAAAGATTTGAAGCCCTAGGTATATTGGTGAAGTGGACGATATGATAGAAAAATAGACTGGTAGGAAGATTAAGGAACTCCAAATTGATAATGTTAAAAGATACAATAATCAATTCTTACAATTTGGCCAGAACACTAGTATTGGTACTCACTTCACAAATGGAATACATGAGTTCTCTAAGAAAATCAACTGTTCATTGTTGGAGAAGCCTTGGTGTTTGTTATTTAATGCATGATTAGACAAATCATTTTGGGTTGAGGCGATTGTATATGCTAGCCATCTCATAAATGAATTGTCATCACTGCGATAGGAGGTAAAACTCCACTGGAAGTTTAATCACGGAAAGCTGCTCAAGATTATGATTTCCTATGGGTATTTCAAAGTCCGGCCTACTTTAGTGCCAAAGATGACAAGCTAAATTCAAGAGTAAAAAAGTTTGTGTTTTTGGATGCCAAAAAGAAATATGAAAGGTTACAAGGTATGAGACCTTGAAAACAAGAACATTGTATTGAGTAAGCATGTCACATTTGATGAGACTTCATTGTTTAAGTCTAATGTCTCTCAGTAGGTGGAGAGGACGAAGACCAAGGATGTATCGCAGCGGGTGGAGGTTGATGCTACTCCACCATTTCCAGTTGGTGCAGTATTAGTAAGGACTTCACCGGATGTGATACCGGGTGGAGATTATGTAGCGAGTTCTGATGCTAGACAGGTTGAAGACATTGATGAGAATGTTGAATTATTTGCAGCTATTGGAACTAAGATAAAACCACGAAAGTGGGTGAAGAAGCATGAATCTCACGTTGGTGAGCACGACAAACTCAAATTGAAGACCGTTGTTCTCCATGATGGTATTGGGAAGGAGGTTCATATGACTCCGTCAATTCGGTTCGCTGTTGAAGATTTAGTCACAGTTACTTGAGCCCGGTGGAACTCGTTTAATGAATTACGGATGACTTGATCCCTTAGACAAGGTACGTAGGAAGCCATACAGGCGCAACCATTTGGTGATGCAGCCCGTATGTAGCTGTTTGGTGTATTTAGGGTTCTCGAGAATTGGCAGTGAAAGCTGATTTGGACTTCACGTAGAGGTGAAGTGTCAGACTTTACGCAGAGGTAAAGTATTGTGATCTCGATGAACAGTTGATCTTCCGGTGAGAAGATAGTTGAACCTACATAAGTGGGGCATGCATCAGTTCGTGCCGATATTGATATTTTGTGTGCTCTACTCAGATTTGGTTGATTGTCTTGAAGACAGTTGGACTGGAGTGCCAGTCAGTTGGAGTCAATGCTGGCTCATGTTGGGTTCTTCTTGAAATCATTTGGAATGATGTCTCATTCAGTTGCTTAGTTGAAGACACGTTCGTTGGTCGGCTCATATGGTATTGATTCTCTTCGGTGAAGTGTTGGGAAGACATACATGGTGAATTCCGTTTGAATGACTGAGGTGAAATTTGAAATCTCTACAATTGATATTGGAGTTAGGAAAGAGTTGCCGAGGGGACGACAAACTCAATTTAGATCTGGTGTGATCATTTGAAATCAACTGTAAGTGTGATAGTGATTCATTTGGAACAGGTTTCGTCTGTTTGTTCAAGTTGAGATCGTGTGTCGATTTTGCCGAGATCGTGTGTCGATTTCGTCCGGAGCGCTCAAGCCGAGATCATATGTCAATTTCGTCGAGATCGTGTGTCGATTTCTCGTTCTTTTCATTCCTGGAAGTTGGCCCAGGCCCCGAGTGGATTTGTGTATTAGGTTTGAAGGTGGCCTCCATCTTGTTCTAACCTCTAATGAGTCCTCCCATCATATTCACTCCACTCTGTGGACGCACGTCCCATGTGCGCCCACAGCATCCACTGGCGGAAGTCAATGTAAACAAACCTAGATTACGTTGATGGTGATGGCCATTTTCCTTCTAGAAACTTAGAACCTTTCAATTGATTCCATTAAGAAAATTGATTTTATGACTTACGAGAATAATAAAATGCACCCAGAACGTAAATTAAGCTAGCTATAAACTTCAATGTCCCAATTGAAATTAGCTAACAAATTGCTAGCACGATTGTGGTCCCTCGTGCTCTTGCCCGCAATGGGGTCCAAGTGCATTGAGAGAGACGTGGTAGCCACCTCCTGCCAAAAATGTTACCTTTGAGGCCCAAAGGCAAGGTGGTCTCTTTTTTCTTGCACAAATCATAGCTTGGATTTGGTGTTTTTTTTGGCTGTTGGAGGACAGAGCTACAACAACATGATGGGTCTCTCACATGTCAAATTTTGAGCGTTTTCAAAACAAAACATTTCAAAATCTAATATTGTACTGTTGATCATTAGTTTTCACAGCAAATAAACAGAATGAAGGGAAAGAAAAGAGTGAGGAGTCCACATATTCAGAAGCAAAAATTAAATTTTCTACTAACTTTCAAACACAAACAAACAACGGCGTCTCAGTGTGCCACCTCCACAAGTTTCCCATAGAGGTAACACATTAGTTTAAATTTAAATTAATTGGACCAATCAAACTTCAAATCAGAGGGCACAACCATATCTGTGTCTGTTACTTTTACAATTTTCAGAGTTTTGATGTGCTGATGATCGCAAAGGGCACAGTTTATTTATGTTGCATAGCAGAACTAACATAACACTCATGATTCACAAACTTACATCATAGATCCACTTTCATTTGGAATTCAGGCTTTATCAAAATGATTTAGAAGAAAGTTTTCTCAATTTAATCAGAGACCTCATGAAATTATCAATGACATGCAGTGCCAAAATCAGAGCTAATCGTATCTCCAATGGTAAAAATCCATCAATGGTCATTGTAGGTTCCATCGAACACAAAATTGAGCATGAAATATTTAGATCGAAGACGACAGAGTCAAAAGAATCAGCTCGAAGATCTGGCACCAGAAATTCAAACTAATATTCAATTTGCCAATCAGTTTCAGGTTATAGAGAGAGCCAAAAGAATCAGCTCTCATATTTCCATATATCTTCTATCTTCCTCCTTTCTCTACAATGGGTGTTCCTTCAAAATAAAAACAAATATTCTCTCTGAAATTTGTCTTAGTCCTGCTGCTTTGAAGGTACTGGTTAACTACGGTTTAATCGTACGGTGGTTTGGTAGTGCTTTCCAAATACCGTGAAGGAGTGTTGTATCTTGGGAGACCAGCGTTCAATAACCCGTTAGCATCGTAGCAGGGGACGTAATTGTCTTAAAGAGATTCGCCATAAGCATACCTCACTCCAAGTACTATATAAGTGAATTAACTTTTTTTATACAAGGGTTATACTGATATTCAGTATATTGAGACTAACTCATAACCAGTCTAATTGGTGTTTAACTAAGGAAGTTAATTGAAAGGTGGTTCTTTAATTAAGGAACATTCTATTGAGCGGAAAACCTCTCACCTGATATCACTGACCTGACCAATTAGATCGATGATATTGATTAGTTGACAGATTGATTCTCGAAGCTAACAGTTACATCATAGATCCACTTTCATTTGGAATTCAGACTCTATCAAAATGATTTATTTGATTCAACAATTCATCAATTCAAAGTACTACCAGCACTGGTCAGTCTCCCAGGTTCTCCGACCGAGCCCAGGGAAAGGATTGTGTCCTCGAATGTGATGTCCGTCGCTGCTGGCCAACAACAGCTCCAAGCCCTCCATCGTAGATAGCCCGTTTGTTCGGATCAGAGAGCGTCGAATACGCAGCGTGAATTCTCATGAACTCGTCGGATGATCCTTCACAAACATCAGGGTGGCATGTGAGCGTCGGTACGCCGCCTTCATTTCATTGAAACTGGCACTTGCTTTCAGGCCGAGAACAACGTAGAGCGATGGCGCGGCAGTTGCGGGCTGCGCCGCTGCCGTGCGTAACGCTGTGGTTCGGAAAGATGAGCGGCGACGAGCGACGACGGAGTTGGTGGAGAGATTTGGGGAGGGAGACGATGAAGCAGAGAGCACGAGGAAACGCGTTTGGTGAGTTGAGGGAGACTGGAGTTTGAAGAGAATTTGGAGGCAAATGATCGTTTATTTATAGAAGAATAAGGTGCAAATGTTTATCGGAATTGGCCCTTATCATATCTAGATATTGATTTTTTTTCTTCTCTGTTTTTCTTTTAACATATAATTAATTGATCAAATTTGTTTTTCTCTCTCCTTCTCTCACCTGCAACCCATGCGCGACACCAGCAGATACAGTCAATAATCAACCCCAAGTTTGCCTTGTAGAAAATCAAGAACTCTTCAAATTAACTACAGAACTGTAATCGTGCAGCAATACAGCAGCTCGATTAACTCCCAAGAGTGATAATATCAATTATATGTTAATTTGATATCGTAACCCTGTCATTTTCTTTACTTTCCGTAGGCCTCATGAAATTATAATCTATGAAGTTTGAAAAGAAAATTCCAGGACTTATTATCAGAAGCTCGGAGAAAGTTAAGACAATTATCAGAAAAAGAACAAAAAATATTATCATAAATTTATATTCTACTTGTATTAGGTGACACCCTACTCTTAACATAGAGATCCCTCTTGCATTGGGTTACAATTTATTTGCAGCAGCAAAAGAGATTGGAACTGATCTCCAACTCTTTAAGACTTCTCAACTTGGAGAAAGAAATGACGAAATCACATCTCTCGTTGTAGATTCTACTGTAATTTCGGCTTAAACTAATTCTGAAAATAACAATGTCAATGATTTATTTCCTTGAGTTTGATACACTAAAGCATCAAAATTTGGAAAACATTCGTACTGTAGTACAGAAACCAAGAGGAACGTTAGAGATAAAGATGACTTTTGATTGAAGCAGCGGGCTTCTCTGCAAAGAGCACAGGTAAAAAAAAAAAAAAAATCTAAATCCAAACACCTCCCACATTGATAGAGCCTCAATTTCCAAGTCTAGTTAAGTCCGCAGCTGTGATCCAAAAAATCACTCAAAATTATTTAAAAGAGAAAAAGAAGATATAAAGCGTGAAAATAAGATATAGTTATTGTTGGAAAAACGAGAAATTTTAAGTGAATCTTTAAGCCGAATTTGTTGCGCGCCGGTGCAACAACCTATAAGGAATCTGCCAACTGGAGACAGATGCAGTCAGAAACGTACCCACTCGGCAAGAACAGAGAAACAATAGAAAAAGCAAATCAACACAGTATTTAACGAGGTTCGGCAATTTGCCTACGTCCTCGGGTCAAGGGAGAGAGATTTTATTGATTCAACAATCAATACAAACTAATACAAGAGGGATACATTCAGGTATTTCCAGGGATACAATACATGAGGGTTCTATCCCTTATTTATAACTACAGAGTCTCAGGGATTTAGGAAACCCTGATTGGATTCGACCTCAAAATAGAAAATGAGTCTGAATCTAGAAAGGAGACAAAACTCGTCAGTCGGTTGATCGGCCGGTCGACCGTCACCAACCGGGAGCAGCCATCTTTCAGTCGGTCGACAGGGCGGTTGACCGCTCCTTGCCACAGTCGACTGGGTGGTCGACCGTTCTTTTGCCATGCACGTCGTGCACACCGGTCGACTGGGCTGTCGATCGGGATCGTCCACCGGTCGACTAAGATCTGTCTTGGCCTGTTGCATGCGCCGTTCTTGCTCCCTATGACTTCTGGTCTCTGTGCTATCTTCTTCTATCTCCTTTTATCTCCTCTCTCTACAATTCTCCACCTCGGTAAAGATTTTTCAAATCTGAGCTGAACTCCAACGAACACTTAGCGAAATCGACACATGATCTCAGCAAAATCGACACACGATCTCGGCTTGAGCGCTGTGAACGAAATTGACATATAATCTCGACTTGGCCAATAGACGAAACCTGTTCCTTCAAACGAATCGCCAGTACACGTACAATTGATTTCCAATGATCTCACCAGATCCAAATTGAGTTTGTCGTCATCACCTGCAACTCTCACCAAACTCCAATATCAATTGTAAGCTTCCTACTTCAGCTCAGCTATCAAACAGAATGCACCATACATGCGTTCCCATCACTTCACCTGAAAGAAATACCATAGAGCCGACCAACGAACGTGTCTACAACTCAGCAACTATATGAAACTATATTCCAAATGATTTTAAGATGAACCCATCATGAGCCAACACTAACTCTCCAATTGACTGGCTCTCTCCAGTCTACATGACTTTGAGACGGTCAAACCAAATCTGAGTAGAGCACACCAAACACCATCATCAGCTTCAACAAACTGGATGCACCCCCCTTATGCAAGCTTAACCATCTTCTCACCAGAAGATCAACTGTTCATTGAGATCTCAATGCTTCACCTCTACGTGAAGTCCAACTCTTCACCTTTACGTGAATTCCAACTCTTCATCTCTACGTGAAGTCTCAGTTAGCTTCTTGAGAACCCAAATACACTATATAGCTTCATACGGGCTGCATCATCAAACGGCTGCGCCTTTACGGCTGCCTACGTACCTTGCCTAATGGATCAAGCCAACCGTAGTTCATTAAAAATGAGCTCCACCGAGCTCAAACACCAGTGACTGAATCTTCAACAGTGAACCGACCTGTCTGAGTTATATGAATTTCCTCACTATCGTGATGGAGAACAACGACCTTCAACTTAAGCTTGTCGCGGTCACAAGCTTGAGATCAATGGTTCTTCACCCACTTTCGCGATTTTATCTTGGTTCCTATTGCTGCGAATAATTTGACATTCTCATCAGTATCTTCAACATGTTCAGCAGCAAAACTGACTACATGATCTCCACTCGGTGTCACATCCGATGAAGTCTTTGAAATCACCTAGAGGGGGGTGAATAGATTATAATGCTAATCAATGCACAAATTTAAAATGATATGATGCAACGATCACCCGAAACAAGATTAGAAGCCGAATACCCCGTGAAGGGCTCTGAACTCCTTCCTCGTGATTCCTCTAAATAAGAGTTTGAGGTGCACAATGCAATCTTGTTGTGAGAGTATTGATCGACAATATAATAATGAATGAAAAGCAAGTAAATAACACAAATAAACCAATCGCAAACACAGAGATTTGTTTCGAGATTCGAGCACCCAGCTCTACGTCCCCGCCTTCACCCAAAAGGATTTTCGAACCACTATAACTTTCACAAAGGATTACAACTATAAGGGAGTACCCAACTCCTCAATCACACTCCTCTAGTCCAGAGGTAGTGGAGCCACAAATATAATAATATCTGGGTGATCAAAAGACCACAAACTCCCTTTTGAAAAACTTTTTCCTTACAAAAACCCTAGAGAATAATGTATAGGATTGAAACTCAAGTTTTGTAAGTGAAAAATAAAATGAAATTGAAGAGAGTTTTGAATCAAAAACTTAAGAGAAAAGAGAGAATTTTGAGCACAAAAACTGAGAGCAAAAACTTCTTTTGAATAGACTCAAACTTTGATTTCTTTTGCAAAAATTGTTGTATCCTTCTCAACCCTAATCATCCCTATTTATAGGATAAAGGTAGGGACTAAAAGGTAAATTGTTATTATGAATAATCAGGAAAGATTAGACCCAAATCCAGCCCTCAAATTCGTTTGGAGAAGAAAAACACGTTTTAAAACGTGTTTAAAAAACTAGCCGTTAAGGCTGAAAATTAGCTCACGGTCAACCGGCCGGTCGACCGGTTTTCAAAAATATATGTCCATTGCCAGCCCACGGTCGACCGCCCGGTCGACCGTCCCAAATAGAGACTAAGGTGCTTTTCAGTCGGCCGAAGCTCGGTCGACCGACATGGGGTCCGGTTGACCATCCGGTCAACCGGGTAACGTGCACACATGCACACACCCAAACGGTCAGAAGAGCAGTCGACCGCCCGGTCGACCGTTCTGACCTGAAACAGAGCCGGTTGACAGTCCGGTCGACCGCAACAGGTCAAAACAGTTTATATTTCAGAATATTTTTGAATATCTAATAATTTTCAAAAATAATTTTTGGTCAAGACTTGGTATACTACATAAAATAGAGTTTGCAAATATTAAAATAAGTTTATAGAAATATTTTATATAAAGAAGAAATATCTTTTGAAAAACATGTGCAAAATCTTGTGTGTGGGGAAAATTGAGCTTCAACACTATACACTATCCTTTAACAAACTAAAGATAAAAGAAGTCTCCGAGCCGCGTTACGCCAAGCTAGAGCCTCCTCTCCTATGAAAACGTCCTCCTGCGCCATTAACCTATCAACATGCTTTTAGCGCCATTATCCTTGCAATATGCTTAAAAGCCATCAAGACTTGTACAAACCTGAAACTCATTCTAAAATAACTTATTAGTATCAAATAGCTTCTATGTGTTTTGTTATCATCAAAACTTAAACAAATAGAGAGTGTAACCTTTTGAGCTAACAGTCTTCACTGATACCGAACAAACTGGAGATGGTAGAGTAGCATCAACCTCCACTAGTTATGATACTTCCTTGGTCTTCGTCCTCTCCACTTGCTGAGAGACGGTAGACTTCAACATTGAAGTCTCATCATACGTGACATGCTGACTCACGACGATCTTCTTGTTTTCGGGGTCCCATAACCTGTAACATTTCATATTCCTTTTGACACCCAAAAACACAAACTTTTTTGCTCGCGGGTTCACTATGCCATCTTTGGCACTAAAGTAGGCTGGACTTTCAAATTCCCGCAGCAAATCATGATCTTGACTAGCTTTTTCAGACCAAACTTTCAGTGAAATTTTACCTCCTATCGCAGTCGATGACAACCCGTTTATGAGATGGTTGGCATACACAATCGCCTCAGCCCACAACGATTTGTCTAATCATGCATTAGACAACAAATACCGAGCTTTCTCTAGTAAGGAACGGTTTATCTCCTTAGCAACCCATGTATTCCTTCTGTGAAGTGAGTACCAATACCAGTGTTTTGGCCAAATTATAGGAATTGGTTCTTGTATCTTTCAATTTTACCAATTTGTAGCTCCTTGATCTTCCTACGAGTCCGCTTCTCCATCATATCCTTTCACTTCACCAACATATCTAGGGCTTCACACCTTTGTCTCATGGGATATATCCAATAATATCTAGATAAATTATCAATAAAAAAGACAAAGTACCTTTAACCTCCAAGCGATGCAGTCTTAGCAGGTCTCCAAATACTTACGTGAACACAATCAAGAAGACCTTCAGAGTGGTGAAAACTGGTGTTGAATTTCACCTTCTTATTCAGAACGCTATGTTCACCCAATTTCAAATTGCAGGTAGTAGCACCTTCTAATGATCCTTTTTTGCTGGAGTTTGCAAAGACTTTCCACCTCCGTATCCGACCCTCGTCTGTCAGGCCTATGTGCAAAGATCATGTGAAAAAATAGAAGTCTCCACCTGACCTATAACTGTACTACCCTTCAAGTAGTAGAGATTTTTCCGGCGGACGCCCTTTATAATCACCATTGAGCCTTTGGTCATCTTGAGAACACCATCTCTATAGTACCACAAGACCCAACGCTTCCAAAATACCAACAGAGATAAAATTCCTTTTGAGTTGAGGTACATACCTCATTTCCTTCAATTCTCATACTATCCCATCATTCATCTTGATACGGACTGTACCCATCCCTTTTATATTACATGGATGATTATCACCGATGACAGCAAAACGTCCATTTAGCTTCTTAAAGCTAGAAAATTAGTCCCTATTCGGGCACACATGATAGATAGCTCCTGTATCTAAGATCCACTCAGAATTATTTGAGAAACCAACAGTAAAAGTAGTAACAGAGAAAAAATACCGATGAGTCTGAATCTGATCCATCCGCCTGTGAAGTACTGGCATGAGTATGACCACCTTTGCGAAATTTGCCTCGGTCATCAATTCCTTCTTCTTACCTTTGGCCTTCGAACAATCAATCTTCCAGTGTCCTAACTCCTTGCATAAGGCGCACTAGTTCCTCTTCAGATCTCTGAAACCTAATCTGGACTTCGATCTTCCCTGATCACCTCTGCCCTTCCGATTGGAACTCCTGCCTCTTATTGCTAATTCTTCTGCTGTTGCGCTCCCAGAAGAAGACAGTATTTATCTTCTCTCTCCCTACAGAATTGAGGCGTGATCTGTTACAAAATCACACGAATGATGGTTTGAATGTGTTCTCCTTCCATTAGAGTCGAACGTGGTATATTCACATGCTCAATTCCGTTTCCAAATGAATGAGATATTCAAGTCAGAATTTGACCTAATTCAATAGCTAAAGAGGACTAAAAGAAGTGAATATATTTTAATTCCACATTGGGTATGGTGTAAAAAGTTGAGAGATTTAAATATGAAAAGTTGGGAAAAAAGGGTGTGCCCTTTGGGTACTTGGAATTTTCGTGCACATTTGGGAAAAACTATGCTGGAGCATGGGAATGTTCTTTATACAGGGTGAAAGTCTGTAACTCAAAGCCTCTGTATTTAGAGATGACTATAGCATCTCTAAAACACTTTTGATTTTTGAAATTCCCAAAGAATCCCTTGTGCTGTTCACCTTTATTTCTTTTTGACATTTATACACCAAACATTCGTATCCCAAAAGTTAAAATTAAAAATAAAAAAAGTTTTATGTTTAAAAAAAATAAAAAGATTCTTTTTAGAGATTGCTCATTAAAGTTGACAAATCTTAATATCACTTTTACTCTCTTTTAGAGGGGTTGGGGTCTACAAAACAGAGCTACTCGCTGGAGATGCTCTAACAACAAATTTACATGAATCAATTAGTTTCTACCAGTACTGATCAGTCTTCCTAGTTCTATGACTATAACCAAAGAAAGAATGCAAGCTCGCTTTTGTACGCACACTAACAATCCCTCGATCGTAGTTAGCCCATTTGTTCAGATAAGAAAGAATCGAGTACACCGCCTGAATTCTCATGAATTCATCTGCCGATGTTGGGATTTAGGCCGAACAAATAGTCCCACATCGGCTAGACATAGGGATGGTCTTGGATATATAAGGATTTGGATAACTTTATCTAAAATGCTAGTCTTTTGGGATGGTGCTATCTTGTTAGTAGAGTTTTTAACTCATTGGAAAAGATAGCGTGAAGATCGAAATTTAAAGGTGCATGATAGAAACCCAATCACAGCTGAAGACAGAGGGCTGGTCGACCAGCCATGGACAGAAAGTGCACTTGGAGAATCAAGGCATAGCGGCCGATCGGGCACTTGGAGAATCAAAGCATAGCGGTCGACCGTCCGGTCGACCGCCCAGAGGAGCTACTCAAAGACTACAGGAACGATCGACCACCCGATCGACCATCCAGAAGACAAGTTGTGGCTCTGCACAACTAGCAGGCGACCACCTGATCGACCGCATAGAGCACAATTTTTGTACTACAGGAGAACGATCGACCGCTTGATCGACCGCACGTCGGGTCAGGACAGTTTCCTCTTATGTTTCTGACTTCGTTTCTGATCTGATTTGAAATCTATTGGTTTTCTTTTTCTCAGGATTCCCTGGTTATATATAGAGGGGTATTATTCCCGTTGATTATATCTTGTAATTGTTGATTAATAAGATCTCTCTCCCCTTCTGCCCTGAGGACGTAGGCAAATTGTCAAACCTCATTAAATTTATGTGTTCTCGCTTTCTTCTTCTTTGTTTGTTCTTGTGACTGGTGACTATTCTCTGGTGTACGGTAATCTTCTGGGGCTTTCCTCCCAACAAGTAGAATCAGAACTTTTCAAATTTCAACGAGGAGTTTTGATTTGAGTAGAGCAAATCGCTTTAGAGACTATCTACAATTTCGTTTGGAGGTAAAGATCTGATCTTTCCTATTTGAATTTGTTTTTCACTAATTATTTTTCGCATTGCTTTGAGGAATCTACTAAGGAGATGGCTGGAGATAGTCAATCTGCGGAGAAATTTGTGAATCATTATCCGACAAAGATTGATGTCGTGAAGTTCAATGGCACGAACAATTTTGGGATTTGGAGGTGTGAGGTGATGGATGCACTGACGACATCAAATCTCGAAGACGCTCTACATTTGGAAGAAAAGTCAGAAGAGACATCCGAAAAGGACTGGGACAAGATGAGCAGGATAGTGTGTGGCATCATAAGATCTTATTTAATACAAGATAAGGTACCATGTGATGACTGAGACTTCCGGAATGAAGATATAGGAGATCCTAGAGAGCAATTACCTGATAAAGAGCATTAAAAATCACTTGTAGGCTTATTGCTTCCAATTCAAAAAAGGATTCTCGATTAGGGAACATATGAATGACTACACAAAATTTCTTGCAGACTTGGCTAACGTGGATGTGGTGATCGAAGAGGAGGACAAGGCGTTGATTCTGTTGAGTTTTGAGAACTACGAGACCTTCGTCCTTACTCTAATCAATGGTAAATAATCCCTAGGCTATCATGAAGTTTCTTCTGCTCTTGTTAATCATAAATTGAGAAGGAAGGACAAAAAGTCGTTCGAGAGTACATCGACAGAAGCATTGACAGTAAAAGGCAGAATTTCAGTTGAAAGGGCAAAGGTGATCGTGATAGATCAAAGTTTAGATCCGATTTTAGAGATTTGAAGAAGAACCAATGTGTCTTTTGCAAAGAGCTAGAGCACTGAAAGATTGATTGTCCAAGAATCAAAGATAATAAGAAACAGCCCAAAGGCCGAGACAAATCTCGCACAGGTGGTCAGTATACAATCTGATAGTACTTCACGGGCAGGTGGATCAGACTCGAACTCATCAGTATTCTCATTCTAATCATACTTCTACTATTAATTACTTAGGTGATTCTAAGTAGATGTTAGATACAAGATCTACCTATCATGTATGTCCCAATAAGGACTGATTTTTTAGCTTTGAGAAGCTAGATGGTTGTTCCGTTGTCATGTGTGATGATCGTCCGTGTAACATGAAAAGGATGTGTACAATCCTTATCAAGATGTTTGATGAGATGGTGATATATGTACCTTAATTGAAAAAAAAAATCTTATCTCTATTGGTATTTGGAAGCATTGGGTCTTGAGGTATCTGTTATAATGTTCTCAAGATGACTAGAGACTCGATGGTTATTTTAAAAGGCGTCTGACGCAATAACCTATACTACTTGAAGGGTAGTACTGTTACAGGGCAAGTGACGACTTCTATCAGTTCAGATGATAATTGTACATGCTATGACACATGAGGGTTGGGCATAAAGGAGAAAAGTCTTTGCAATCTCTGGCAAAGTAAGATTTGTTGCAAGGTGTCAAGACCTACAAGTTGAAATTTTGTGAATATTGCATCAACGTAAGAAGACCAAGTTGAAATTCGGCACCGTGATTCATTGCACCGAAGGAATTCTTGACTATATTCACATAGATGTTTGGGGATCCATCAAGACGACATCTATTAGAAGTAACCACTACTTTGTATCTTTTATAGCTGATTACTCTAAGCGATATTTGGTATATGCCATTGTATGCGCCGGAAAAAGAAAGAGGGAATTGCTGTAAAGATTTCTTTGAATCAGATGAAAAGATTACAACAAGACTTTTCCTTCCAGTTACAAGGGAGGGAGGATGTTGAAGCTTGAATCCCCCCTTTGTTTAATGCTGGGTTCTTCGTGTGGCGGTGGAGAGTGAATCTTGTTCTCCGTTGACCAGATGACCGTCCTGGACCGTCGGGGGTCTCCTCTTCGGTCGGTAGAAAGAGTAACTCAGCTCCGTCTACCAAAACTCTCAAAGAGGAGGTAGGCGAAGAGCGGCTAGTACTCAGTAAGCTCGCTGAAGAGTCTCCTCCCTCTGTCTGTTGTTGAAGTCGTGCTTCCCTCTTGATGATCCTCTTGCCTGGATTTGATCGATCTTGATGATGCCTTGACCTTCTTAATTCTCGACCTTTCCAAAGCTCCGATCCCCTCTTCATAGCAAACAAGGCTATTTATAGGGGTCTCAGGGGGTGAAGGTGCCTCCTGAAAACGCTCCCGAATGAGGGGCCACTACCCGCTACATGCGCGGTGACTGGCCCCGCAATCAGGGCAGTTGCAACTGAGACGCGGGCGTTGAGCCAAACGCGCCTTGAAGTTTGAGACGCGGGCGTCGAGCCAAACGCGCCCTGAAGTTGAGACGCGGGCGTCGAGCCAACGCGCCTTAATGCCGAGACGCGGGCTTCGGGCCTTCACGTCTGGACGCTGAGGCGCAGGCATCGGGCCGACGCGCCTTGATGCTGAGACGCGGGCTTCGGGCCGACGCGTCTGGTCGTTGAGACGCGGGTGTAGAGCCAACGCGTCTTAATGCTGAGACGCGGGCCTCGATTCCTCGCGTCTAGAGCTTGAGACTCTGCTTCCTTAATGGCTTGTCTGTTAGTCATTTTTAGACAGCCTACAGAACCCCCTCCAAAGTTTCTGATATTCCGCAGTTGAATGGGACGGATTTCGGAATACTTTGGATTTTAGCCGTGTTCGCCTCTATGACTGGACTGTTGATGCTTCGGGCTTGATCTTATCTGGAATTTGGTCTTCGTGAGTGTACTGTTGAACTCTTTGAAGCCGTCAGAGTTGATCGTGTTGAGTGTCTAGATACACAGTCTAGACCTCCCCGATTGCTTTTAGTCTGTCACGGGTGCGCTTTTGGCCGGGAGTGGTTGGTTGTCTGTTTGCGTCAGTGTACTGTTGAACTGACTTGCAGAAGCAGGAGACTGGACGCAGGTTCCCTTTTGAAAAAGCAGAGACTGCTTTAAAGACGCGACTTCCATGGGGTAGACGCGATATTTGGCCCGTTTGAGGGGACGCGGACTTTGGAGAGACGCATCTCTTAAAATGCAGACGCGATTTTCTGGGTGCATTTATGATGATGCTGACGGGGCATGTCCACCGAAGAGCCGCGTACTTTGGGGCGCGCACCTGTGCCATGTCATGATTACGCCGCCAGCTGGCCTGGGGAAACGGCGAGATTTCGCCTTTTGGCACGCGGATCTCCCGGTTCATTAAATGAACTGCTCCACGTGTCGACTTCTGACTTGTGGCGGGGTCGCGACGCATGATCTTCCTGTTCAAACAATGATTTGGCTCCACGCGTCAGGCAGCGATTCGCTGCAGCGTTTATTGGGCCAAACGCTGCGTATCTTCGCGAATCTCTGTGCCTATAAAAGGCAACAGTTAGAGAGAGACACATCTTCTTCTCCGAACGCATTTGCTGAGAAAAGAGAGCTTCCCTCCTCTTGTTTGTTCATCTGTCCATCTTCGAACTCGGATTTCTGAACATCGATGGCTCCCAAGACGAAACCGACTGCATCATCCTCAAGGGCGACCGTTGCCGAGGTTGAGAGAGATGCTTCCTCTGCGCAGGAGGGTGTTTTTCGAGGTAAAAATGTACCTTCGGCGTGGGTTCCGCCATTAAAACATGTTCATAGAACCCTAAGAACCTTTAACACAAGATCGTGTTTGATTCTCGGACGCTGTCCTTGAGATGATAACCGGGGCGCGGGCCTGATGATCCGACGCTGGTGAACTCTGCATTCTGGATCCTTCACTTAGAATATTTCTAATTGTGAAGGTCTCTGGACGCGATTTGCAGAACGCGGATTTGATCCATGCGTTCTGTGCCGCGTTTTGTGCCATCAGGCGCCGATTTGATGAATCTGGCGTTTGAGTCCAAGCACTTTGAAATTTCACAAGTCTTGGTTTGCAGAACGCGGATTTGATCCTTGCGTTCTGTGTCTTCAACCGCCGATTTTGTAGAATCTGGCGTTTGAGTCCAAGTACTTATGAAAATTCATAAGTCTTGGTTTGCAGAACGCGGCTTTGCAGGTCTGGACGCGGATTCGAAAAATTCCTGCGTCCAGTATCTCTTCTGCGTTTTGGTGCAAGTTCGCAGGTCTAGACGCGGATGATAACTCCTGCGTCCAGTGTCTCGGCTGCGTTTTGAATTATGAACACTTGGCGTCTTCCCTTATTTTTGGCAAAGTATCTGACCAAGTGTCTTTCTTTTGCAGTGCCGCATGTTTCAGGTTCACTTGCCAAGATGCACCACTTTGGACGCGTGGGTGGTGCCGACCGGGGCTTGACCTTTGTGCAAAGAATGAGTGTCCCCGTGACTGCTAACCAGTTACTGGATCGCAGGCTCTCTAATGTGAACAGGAGAACCTTTCGGGCACTTATGACCGATGCCGCACTTAAAACGGATGACGGCGTCAGGTTGGAGAAGCCTGCCTTCTTCTTCGGGGATCATATCTATGATGATGGTCGTCGTGTGTCTGAGGGGACCTATAAATGGCTCCGTGAGATAAAGGGCGGAAGATTCTTTCTTCCAGACATGGAGAGGATGTTCCCGATGTCCTACTTCCAACACATGTCTGTCCCCCGGAAGGTGGAATGGGACATTTCCCAGTATATCCCTGAGATCGCCCTTGGTGACTTTGGCCTCCAAAAGGTAGACCGCCATGATAGTCATGACGGGTCAGTTGTCGGACTGTTCCCTGCGTCGTCCAAGCCTGAAATCCCAATTGGAGAGATCCCGGAGCTTGCTACCACCTTCCTCAATTCCTTCATAGAAGCAGGGGGTGACTATCCTGTCGACTTCCGTGCGTATGGGTGGGTCCATTCTCCAGGGAACTACTGGTGGGGCAGGATGGTGGGTTTTGTCCTTACCAATCTTGAGGGGCCGCTGAAGCGTGTGGGGCTGTACCCAGCAGTCAGGGCCGTGCAGTGGGGCGTCCCGATGAGTTCTCATAACTTCTTTGGGATTTTGGAGCGCTACAATCCTCGGACGGGGACATTCTTTACTCCGGTCGGAGAGATGGGCCTTGCCCTGCACGAGTTGTATGAGGTCTCCGGGTTGTCGTCAGGGGATATTCCTTACGAGGAATTTGTCCCAACCACCAGGGAACTGCGCCTTTTGGAAAAAGAATCTCCTCAAGTGTACGAGACCTACTGGGAGGTGATGTGCCATTTCTACATCTGCGGCCAGACAACTGCCTGGAGGTCAGGAGGCGTCAAGCAACTATCCTGGGCTGATTATCTGTTTAATAATGTCAGCAATAAAGATCTCCCAGTAATCCGACTAGCTCCTAGTTCTGGTGGGGAAGTTGAAGACAGGATCGACGCAGCTTCTGACAAGTTCTACACCACGGAGTCGAACGAGGACGGCTTCGACCCTGACCTGGTCTTTGAGAGCTTTTACCATCAAGCCCGGACCCCTATTTCTGATCAGGCGCTGTTGGCGGGCTTCCTGATGTTGTGGCTGAAGAGGTGTGTGGTGCCCACGCTACCACATGAAGTTATTGTGGCAGATGTGGTGTACCCGGCGGTACTCTTGGCTCATGGCCACCCCATAGCCCTTCTTCCAGCCGTGGTGGCTGGTATTCAAAGCGGGCTGCGGGTGCTGGCCAAGAGCTTCTGCGAACCCCCAAAGACTGCTAATTCCCGTGGGGAGCCGTACACCGACTCAGAGGGGAACCCGACGGTGAGGCACCCCAACCCGCGGATTGAGCTGCCTTACACGTACCTCATGGCTTGGTACGTGATGCATTGCCCATCTCTAATGACGGCGGCGCGTGGGAGCATGGATCATATCCCATTTATGCAGCGGCTGGAACGTTCGGAGTGGCATGACACCTACCTGTATTACATTAGGAAGCGTCTTTCCTGTGCCACGAACTATCAGCTTAACCGTTGTTTTCCAGAGGTTCAAGGTGCAGCCCCCGGGGAGTTGTTCACGGATGTCGCTGGGCGGGATGACTTCTCGCAATTGCCTGCTGGAGCCTTCTGGTGGTTGATCAATATACGACCAGGATATGTGCTGTTTCGCCAAGGGACTTCCTGCACTATCGAACCGTATATGCCAAGTCGTTTTGCCCGACAATTTGGCTATGATCAGCTTTACGTCGGGAATCCCAATGCTCAACTTGCCTTTGACGGGAACCTGTTCGAAGGCGCTCGGGCTTGGTATTACAGTGTGGCTGGAGGGACGGGAGCAACGTTCCATCTACCCGACGAGGCGCCTAAGTGCCGTATGAGCTTCAGCTTCTGTACTTGGTACTCCCAAGCCGGCCAGACGCCAGATCTTATTCCGGAGTCTTCATGTCTTGAGAGTATCAATGCCAGTCTCGAGGAAAAGTCCGAATCCGGTAAACGTTCTAAACTCCTCGACCAGTACCTGAAAGCTCAGAGGGAGGTCGAGAAACGATCGAGGAGGGAGCCCCCAGTCGTGAGGGCGGAACCGCGACCGGCAAGGGCAAAGCCGCAAGCGACGAGGGCGGAGCCACCAGCAATGAGAGTGGAGCCGCGACCGGCAAGGAGGTCGAAGCAATTGGCGAGGAAGCGTCGTCGACGCTCTGCTTCTGTAGTTGAGCCTGCCCCAAAGAAGGCTCGGAGGGACTTAACGGCTGAAGTCTCTCAATCCAGAGCTATCTCTGCTGGAGTTGAGGCTCCTCCTGAAGGTGTCCCTGTTAGAGTTGAGGAACCGCTGGAAGATGAAGATTTTCCAAGCTTGGTCCGTGCTCCTAGGTCGCGCAGCAAGGCCGTGGAGGAAGGGGAGCTCGTTGAGCGACCCCTTGTTGCTGGTGATACCGAGTCACCGGAGGTTGACATAATGGGCGAAGAGGATGTCGAGATTCCAGGAATCTCAACTCAGCCCGAGTCTCCTTCTGCTTATGAAGGGAGAGACGAGGTACAGCAGCCGGGGTCTCCTAGTGTCTTTATTTCCAATCCTCGGGCAGTCGACCCTAGTCCTACCACTGGGGTGATTAGGGGTAAGGCTCCTGTTGCGGAGCTTCCTCGCGGGGCGCTATCGTCTTCTTCGTCATCGGGAGAAAGTGACTTTGAAGATGAAGTCGACTGTGGCGATGAACCCGCTCTTCCTGATCAGGGCGGATTCTTTGACGCCTCGGAGGGGAAAATATACGGGGGCGAATCATCGACTGCGTTACCGCTGGCGATAATCCCTGCTGAAGGTACAACTTCCTCGCATGTCGAGGCGATGGAAACAGAGTTGACCCAGCCCAAGGGGATTGAGGCTTCGGTTGCCGAGACAACCTCAGTGGGGGCAGCTGTTGAAGTTGGGGAGCCTTCCCCTTTGCCAGGAGGGGGAACAACCATTGAGGCTGAGGAGGCTCTCACTCCGCCGGTGGAGAAGGCTACTGCTGAAGCTGGGGAGACTCCCATTCTACAGGACTCGACGTCTCTGGACCTCGAACCTAGTAAGGCAGATCTGACTGAGGGGGCTCAGGTGGGGAGTCCGACGATCGGCACCCTTCCAGAAGGCCACACAGCTCCATTCTCGGTGGAAGTTTCTGAAGAGGTTGTGCTTACAACTCCTTCATTGGTCGTGGAAGCTCCTGCAGAGGCAGCGCTCCAGGAAGCGCCAGTGGGTAGTCTTGCTCTTGCAACATCGACGGCCGGCACGGCTCTTGTGCGAGAAGACCCGCCCTATATCCCTTATCCCGTGACAGAAAAAGGGTCGGGAAGCTTCTTAGGTGGTGAAGACATGGGGGAGCTGGCACGTCAGATGGTGCAACAATTCTTCACCTCGATGGGGTCATGTATTGATCTCATCTTCCGTGGACACAGCACCTTCCAGTTCGCCCAGAGGCTTCTTGAAAATATGGCCGTGAGCGTCGAATTGGCGGGAGGCCCTTCACTTGCCAGGGCATGCCTGCGGGTGGTAGAGCAACTTGGAGATAACCTGCGGGAGCTGGAATCTTTGGAAGATGCTGGCTCTTTTGATGAAGCCCAGGCCACCTTGACTAGGCTCCTAGCTGATCAGGAACGGGAGCGACAGGAGGCGGAGGCACAGATCGCTGCCGAGATCCGCGACCTTGAATATTCCAAGGCTGAATTTCAGAAATTAGCCGGAGATTCGAGGGAATCTGAGCTTAGTGTGCAGAGCACGGAGCAAGTCATCCTCAGAACTCGGGATATTATCGCCAAGGCGGAAGCTGTTCTTGCGCTAAATGAGGAGAAACTTGTTTCCCTCAAAAAGGAGCTTGAGGAGCAACGGGCTGCTACGGCGCGTGCTGAAGAGAGTCTATCTCTACAATCTTCCAGGGTGGAATCTCTGCGGATGCAGCTGGCTGCCAGAAATTTCTTATCTGAGGCGGAGCTGCGGGACCGGGCTATCATGGAGGCTGAGAGGACGCGCCAGCATGAGATTCACCGCCTTAGGGAACAAATCCGTTCCTTGGCGAACCAGGACATTTAGCCTTCTTTTTTTTCTTTTTGTAAAGAAAAGGGACACTCTATTTATTAAGAGTGTTTGTATCCACTTCTATCATTTTTTGATATAATAGAAGTTTTCTTTAAAGCTTTTGTCCTAATTTCTTTGTCCTGTTGTGGATGAGTCCAACTCTTGATCACTAGTCGTGATTACTGAACTTAGGTAGGACTAAGTTCTTTTAATGAGACGCGGTCTTGGCGAGACGCGGCATTAATCCCATAGAATGAGACGTGGCATCAATCTAGGGGGACTTAGATTTCACCAAGTCTTTTTGACGAGACGCAGCGTCGATCACAGGGTGAGACGCGGTCGTCAGTCCACCGGAACTTAGATTTCACTAAGTCCTTTTACTGAGACGCAGCGTCAATCATAAAGTGAGACGCGGTCATCATTTCATAAGAACTTAGATTCTACTAAGTCCTTTTGATGAGACGCGGCGTCAATCACAAATCGGAACGCGGTCTTCTTGATGAGATGCGGCGTCAATCAAAAGATGAGACGCGGCATTGATCCGTAAAGTAAGACGCGGCTGTCAGTCCCTGGGGTGAGACGCAGCGTCAATCACAAGGTGAGACGCAGCTCTGAATAACGCAAATCTGTCATGCGCGGATCGGGCAGACGCAAGAGATGCAGCCTTGTCTGCTGAAGGGACGCGGCTTTCCCATCTGCGTCTAATGTGATCTGACTCAAAATTTTAGGAGATCTTTGCTCGTCAGGTCTTTACTGTCGATTGGGATTCCGAGTCATCCGTTGTTCCCAAGGCAGTTATCCACGCGTCAACTCCTCATTGGACTCAGGAGTTACTGCCCTTAAATGCAAAACCGACGCGGGCGGTTGAAAACCGGCGCTTGCGACGGTTTCCAAAGCGGCGTTCCACGCGTCAATCCTTTACTGGGCTTTGACAATCGTGCGTGACGGTTCCAATTAACGCCCCATTAATGGCAGTTATTAGGGCCTGCCTATAAATAGGGTGCGCTCCCCTTCTATAATCCAAGCTTGGATTATTTCTCTTTGGATTGCTCTGAGAAGTCCCACCTTCAGAAAAGAGTTTCTTGATAGGGATTCCGTCTTCATGGTGAAGGTAATTCCGAGGATGAAGATGACCCAGAGCTCTCATGCTTCGGTTTGGTCTCTTCAAGAAGAACCCCCTCTCGGATCATCTTGGACGCCTGCGTTTGGGTGCAGAGAGGCCAACTCTGGCCAGAGGTCTCTGCTGGTATGTCCCCCGATGATGTGTATAGCCTGAACTTTGGCATAACCATCTGAATGAAGTCCCGGTGCATTCCTTCTCTGGAATTTGTGCCAGTGACTTGACTTCTCTGAACGCGGGCGCTTGACGCTGGCTTTGCCCATCGCGTTTCATTGCCTTGGCGTGTTTCAGACCTGAATCTTGCAACTCTTGTTCACTCAACAGAGAGATGGCAATTTTCGGCGTTCTGAAATTCTTTGCGTCTGGTGCATTAGGCGCGGGTACAAACTGAGGCCGCGTTTGAATCCTATGCGTGGCGCAGTTTGACTCGCGTCTGTTTGACTGCGCGGGTCATTCTCGCGTCTGAAGTCTTGAATGGCTGCCGCGTTCTGTTACTCAGTTTCCTTTATAAAAATGTACTGAGTTCCAGATTTTTTGACTCTCTTACTTATTCTTTGCAGGTAGGCTTGCTCGTCCTTTTTCAGGTTTGCTGGGCCCCAGAAAGAATATACCGGCTGGCGAACTTGCTCCACGTTCGTTTGTGAGAGATTAAATTATGGTCCTCGTCGTTTGTGAGAGATTAAATTATATCTCTGACGAGGACCCACATCTCGCCAAGGTCTCTTCAGATCTCCTGCACCACTCTTGCCTGATGGCAAGAGACGGTCAGGTCAGGTATGACGGCGAGGAGGTTCCGGCGGTTACGGTGGCGGACAGATCCTCTTCCTCTCCCTACTCCAGAAGTGACATCAAGGACATTCCGTTGAATGGCCTGCTGGGGAAAGGGATGGTGATGAATGCAGGACTTTCTGCTGCCGCTGGACCTAGTGGAGGGTAGCATCCTTTGTGATGACTCCTAAACTTCCTCTCTCACCCCCGGAGTGACTCCATGTTTGTTGGATGGTCTGCTAGGGAAAGAGACGCGCCTGAACGAAGGGTTGCAGGACCTTCTGTTGCCACCGGACCTCAAGAACACCATTGCTCTTAGCTTAATCAGCTAGGGCGCTTTAGACTTTTGCGTAATCGCCATGGCGCAATCGGTTCCAATTGTACACCTGGGATCAGATGCGGTTTCAAGGAGTGAGTACGGCCTCTGAGAGAGAGAGGGACTTCTTTGTACTCCTTAATTGTAACACTCAATCTTATTGTATAAGAGAGCGTTTTGTATCACTTTCATATGCTTGAATATCAATAAAAGTGACACTTTTCTTTTTGCCTCTTTCTGTTGTCTTGAATGTTTTGTTTTAGAAGCAAAAGAATGATTTTGATGGACCCGCCACTTTATAAAAGAAAGTGACAAGTGGAGTGTGTACCCCAGAGAAGGTGAACTTTTATCAAGGATTTGGGATTAACTTGATTTAAGATCAGCTGGGGATTTTGATGGAAGCATTGTTTATCGGTGTAATGTTAACCAACAATGCCTCCAAAATGAATTTGATACTCGGTTGGGGAGAATATCAAATGAAACTAGACTCGTGGGGAATCTAGTAAGATTTTTACCGTTAGAGGTGTGATATTAACTTAACGGTTTAGAAGTAGTCTTGTCAGAAGTGTAATGTTAACTTGACAAGGACGTGAGTTAGAGGTGTGATATTAACCTAACTCATCAGCATCTCAGTTTTATTTGGGAAAACTGAGGGTGTCACTGTCATAGGTGTGATGTTTAACTTAACAGTGATAGTAATGCTAGAGGTGTAATGTTGAACTTGGCATTAGTCGTCTCGGCTTAAAGAAGTCGAGGAAAGGTCATAGCCATAGGTGTATTGTTGAACTTAGCAATGACTCGGATGCTAGAAGTGTAGTGTTAACTTGGCATCGTCCATTTCAGCTTCGATATGGAAGTCTGAGAAAGGTAATGTCAGAGGTGTGATATTAACTTGACAGACACTTGATGTACCGCTTAGAGGTGTAATGTTAACTTAAACAGTAGTTTGTCAGAGGTGTGATATAACTTGACAGACACTTGATGTACCGCTTAGAGGTGTAATGTTAACTTAAACAGTAGTTTGTCAGAGGTGTGATATTAACTTGACAAGAATTTGCTGTACCGCTTAGAGGTGTAATGTTAACTTAAACAGTAGTTTGTCAGAGGTGTGATATTAACTTGACAAGAATTTGCTTGCGATAGGAGCAATTTGAGGACCTGTCATTCTATTGATGAGAATTGACAAGTAGAATTTGAAGTGCCAGAGGTATAGTGTTAACTTGACAAATTTGAGAGTTTGTTACTCTATGCAGAGTTAACAAGCAAGGTTTGTACTCGACGAGGAGTATTCATTACCAGAGGTATAGTGTTAACATAGTAATGATTGCATTTTGTGGTCCTACCATTCTATGGATGAGAATTGGTAAGGGATTTTTGGAGGGAAGAGTGGAATCAAGTCCACTTAGGATTTTTAGCAAACCCTCAGCTATCAACGGATTTGAGGTGCCTTTACCAACTACCGTTTGAGTTGGGCTAGCCATGCTATTCCCCTCAGCATGATAAGTTGTCGAGGACTTATGTTGGGCTTAAAAGCCAACATTTTCCTCTATCCTTAGCCGTCGGAGGCGTTGGATGTTTTTGATCAGAGGTGTATTTTTTAACTTGATCGGCAGGATTTTTAGCAAACCCTCAGCTATCAACGGATTTGAGGTGCCTTTACCAACTACCGTTTGAGTTGGGCTAGCCATGCTATTCCCCTCAGCATGATAAGTTGTCGAGGACTTATGTTGGGCTTAAAAGCCAACATTTTCCTCTATCCTTAGCCGTCGGAGGCGTTGGATGTTTTTGATCAGAGGTGTATTTTTAACTTGATCGGTGGAAGAATGCCATCTAGGGATAGTATTTCTTCAGGAATTTGCCATTGATTGGCATCATGAGTGTATCGCCATTTGAGGTTATGAGGCGATACGATCCATTTGAGTAGACTGACTCTACTACAAACGGTCCTTCCCATTTGGGTTGGAATTTTCCTTTCGTCTTGTGCGTCATGACCATGGGTCTTCGGACGGCTAAGACGAGGTCGCCCTTCTTGAAAGTTCGCGATTTGACTTTCTTGTTGAAGGCTCTGGTGATACGAGCTTGATAAAGCTCGATTTGTTGTTGGGCCTGCAAACGCTTGTCGTCCAAGGCTTCCAATTCTTGGAGTCGCTGTCGATGCTTCTCCTCTGTTGTCATCTCCGCTGTCAAGGCGACGCGAAGAGATGGAATTTGGATTTCCAGTGGAAGGACGGCTTCGCATCCGTACACCAAGGAAAATGGCGTGGCTTTAGTTAGGGTTCGCACAGTCGTGCGATAGGCCCATAAGCATTCGCCTAACTTATCGTCCCAGTCTCGTTGACTTTTCGAGACGAATTTCTTGAGAAGCTTGCCAATAGTCTTATTGAAAGCTTCTGCGAGGCCGTTAGCGGGCGGATAGTATGCCGTTGATGACACACTCTGGATTCTGAACTTGGCGCAGAATCTCTGAAAAGCCTGGCTGATGAACTGGGGTCCATTGTCATGGACAATCCGCCGAGGCACACCGAAGCGGTAAATAACGTGATGTTTCACGAACTTGATCACGTTAGATGATTTTACCTCCTTCAAAGGGATAGCTTCGGCCCACTTTGAGAAGTAATCGGTTATCGCTAGGATGAACCGATGTCCCTTTGATGATGGTGGGCTGATAGGACCAACCACGTCCATCCCCCACATTTCGAACGGCCAGGTAGAGGTCGTAGAGTGGAGGTATCCTGGTGCTTGATGGATGAAATCGCCATGTATTTGACAGGCGTGACATCTTTTGGCATAGGCAACAGCATCGGCAACCATCTTGGGCCAGTAGTAACCCAATCTTTGGAGTCGGTTTGCCAGCTTCGGGCCAGGTTGATGAGCTCCACACGTACCATCGTGGGCTTCTTTCAACACTTCGTGGGCTTCTTTTGATGAGAGGCACCGGAGCAGGATCCCGTCATGCGATCTACGATACAATGTTCGCGAAATCGCATTGTAGTAGAATTTGGAGGCTTTCCTTCGGATGGCAGCCGCCTCCCTGGTGTCTTCGGGCAAGATGCCGTATAAGACAAAATCAATGTAGGGGAATCGCCAGTCTTTAAGCTCTGGATCGGTCGACACTTCAAGTGTTTCCTTACCGCGACGATCTCCCGTTGACCTCTGGTAGTCTCCGAGGGGACTTTTTGGGCAGTATAGGTCGTGGCTATAGACGAATACCTTCTCCATTGCTCCAGCTGGAAGAGCTAAGGAGGCAGCGAGGGATGCAAGTGCATCTGCATGCGCATTTTGCTTGCGCGGTACATGGTCGATGTAGAAGTTTGAAAACCTCTCGGCCATGTGGATTGTCGCGTTGTAGTAGGGTACTAGATCTTCATGCCTGACCTCATACTCTCCGCGAACTTGGCTGACGATGAGTTTAGAGTCACCGTACGCCTCGAGATTTTTAACGCCAATCTCATCGGCGAATTGCATCCCAATCAAAAGAGCGTTGTATTCCGCCACATTGTTGGAGCAGGGCTCGGTTAACGAGATAGCTCGGGGAATCACATAATTTTGTGGGGAGACGAGTACTACTCCTACCCCCGCAACTGTGTGTCCCTTAGGGCTTGTTCTTGATGCACCATCGAAGAAAAGTTGCCATACTTGTCCTTCGAACAATGTCTGGGTTAGGCAGGCTTCGGCGACCTCGTCTGGGAGATCCTCGTAGAGTTTAGCTGCCCTCGGATCTGGGTGTTCGGCTAAGAAGTCCGCCACCGCTTGTCCTTTAATGGCTTTTTGGGGTAGGAAGTGCATCTCATATTGAGAGAGCAATATAGCCCATTTCGCCAGTCGGCCGTTCAATGATGAAGGCTTTGTCATGAGTAACCTCAGGGGGTTGACTTTGGATATGACATTTATGGTTTGGCCCACCAGATAGTGTCGCATTTTCTGAATAGCGAACACCAGTGCCAAACATTCCTTCTCGATCGGGTTGTACCGATGTTCGGCTCCGATCATCGTTCTACTTAGGTAGTAGATTGCTTGTTCTCGCCCTTGGTCATCATTCTGAGCTAGTAGAGCTCCCAAAGAATGATCCATTGATCGGACGTACACCAGGAAAGGCTTTCCGGATACCGGAGCTGCAAGGACTGGTGGTTGGGTGAGGTAGTGTTTGATCTCCTCAAACGCTTTTGACAAGCGTCGTCCCAAATGAATGAAACACCCTTCTTCATCAGCTTAGTGAAGGGTTGGCATCTCCCGGAAAGGTTTGATATGAACCTGCGGATGTACGCCAATCGTCCTTGTAATCCCCTGAGCTCCTTGAGGCTTCTGGGGGGTTGCATCTCTTGGAGCACGGACTTTCTCCGGATCCAAATGGATTCCTGTGGAAGTCACAACAAACCCTAGGAATTTGCCACTGGCTACCCCCAGGAAGGACTTGGTGGGGTTCATCTTCAATTGATGAGCCCGCATGATGTCGAAAACCACCTTCAGATCAGCTATGTGATCTCCTTTAATGCGACTTTTCACCGCGATGTCGTCGACATAACATTCCACCGTTTTGCGTATCTGCTGATGAAAATGGCATTCATGGCCCTTTGGTAGGTTGCCCCCGCATTCTTTAGACCGAAGGGCATGACGGTGTAGCAATATACCCCTAGAGGTGTCCTGAAGGAGGTGTGCTTTTCGTCATCGGGATACATCTTGATTTGATTGTATCCTGAGAATCCGTCCATAAAGGACATTCGCTCGAATCCACAAGTATTGTCAATCATGACATCCGTGATTGGCAATGGGAATTCGTCTTTGGGGCAGGCCTCGTTTAGATCGCGGAAGTCGATGCAGATCCGGATCTTCCCGTTCTTCTTGGCAACGGGTACGATGTTGGCTACCCAATCGGGATGCTGTTCCTCCCTGATAAAGCCAGAGTCAATAAGCTTCCTGACTTCTGATTGGATTGCCTCCATTATTTCGGGACGGAACCGTCGCTGCTGTTGTTTGACAGGTTTTACATCCGGATTGATGTTGAGGCGGTGCGTAGCCACTTGAGGATCAAGTCCAGGCATGTCCTCGTAATTCCAGGCGAAGACGTCTATATACTCTTGTACAAGAGATATAAGATCCTTCTTCTCCGAAGGTGACAGGCCGTCACTTATGAAGATGGGTTTAGGATTGGCTTCATCTCCTAGGTTGACTTGAACAACCTTGTCTTCTGTGGGTGGTTCGCGCTGTTCAAAGCGGATATCCCAAAGAGCATTCAAATGTTTGATCCAAGGATCTGTATCAGATTGGATCATTTCTTCATCTTCATCCTCCAGATGGCTTGTCGAAACCATGTTTACTGAAAGCCCTTTGAAGATGTTGCCGACACTGACATCTGATTCCCACGACGACGTGTCTGATGAGCAGTCATGACTTGACAGTCTCTCCGAATCAGAGGCTGATGGCACTGGAGTTGATATATAGCCCAACCCCGGTGCGTCTGATGATAGTAATCAGGGGTTTTCCCTTTCGGTACAAAGGATCGAAGCAGTGTTCTTCTTCCTTTTCCGAAGTTCAACCCAGGCCTGTTGGTTAGATCATACCCCATGCGCTTCATCATCTTGAGCGCTTTCGGTTCATAATGATCGAACTGAGGGGATTCATCCTCACCTTCCGATTCTTCGTGGGGCATTGGTTCAGACGCGATTCGCCCAAAAAGTATTGGTCTTTGGCCTTTTCGTCTGGCTGGAACCATGAATACAGACTCTTGCGCGTCTCCATTATCCTGGTACGTCCCGAAGGATGATTTTATTGGTACATGCAATGATGTCAAAGCATCCATTGCCGACCAGACATCCTCATCTACGTCGGTACTAGTATCCGACGGTATTGAATCAGACTCACACGCAGGGAAATACGCGAAATCTAAGTCTTCATTAATATACCAACCGCCTGCATCGTCGGTGGTATCAACATCGAGCTTATTAGTGCTCTTTACAAGTGGTTCCAACTCCCACAGGCACTCTTCTTTCTCCGGCTCAATGTCAGCTTCATTACCAGAGTCTGGCTCCTCTGGTTGTGGGGTTTCATTAGTCTCCTCCGGATCCTGATATAAGAGGGAGTCCGTGAAATAATTTTCAACCCCTTTAAACGGATGCCTTTCGGCAATCAACGTTCGGACCTGTCCACTCTCGTCAATGTATTTCATGACTTGGTGGAGAGTAGAGGGAACGATGGAATTGCGGTGAATCCATGGTCGTCCCAGCAACAGGTTGTAGGAAGTGTCCGCGTCAATGACGTAACACGTCACTTCCGACTTGAGGCTCCCGATCTGGCATTTGAGCTTGATCTTTCCCATCGGGCGGGAGCTGTTGGCATTGAACCCGTAAATAGTCGTCTGGGTAGGGCTCAGACGATGGGTAGGAATGCCTAGAAACTGCATAACCCGGCGAGGTATGATGCTTAGCGCAGACCCTGGGTCTACCTGGATGCGGTTCACCTCGGATGACCCAATATACCCTGTGAAGTATAGGGGTCGGTCATGCTTCCCTTTAACCTGCATGTCATCTGTTGTGAAGGTGATGCAGGGAGCATTTGGGGAGGTGTGGAGGCAATCCTCTACATCTTCCTCCCTTGGCACGCGGGTCATAAAGACCTCAGCATTTGCCAAAGCTTCTTGTAGAGCCTCTCTGGTTGACTTTGATAGCCTCAGGAGCTCATACAAGGTAATGCGTGCCGGGATGTTGGCTAATTGAGCCAAGACATCAAAACTGTAAGGTGTCGAGGATCCTTCCGTTACACCTTTCGCAAGAACTCGAGAAAACCGAGTTTCTTTCTGTTTCTCCCAGGCTGTTTAGAGGAGGGCTTTGCTGGCTCTGCAGTTGGTTGTGGAGGAGCTACTGCTGTCTCGCCATACTGTTTTAGGTATGCCTGCCCCGAACGGGTTCCTGCCGTTGGTGGGTCGGGTTTCACGGCCAGGGCTATTGTCTCCTCTTCCGAGTCAGTCAGCGAGGGAACATCAGTATCCGCTTCTCGGGAGGAAGCGCATATCACATGGCAAGATGAAGCCTTCCCTTTGCCTTTGGACTTCCTGTTGGTCACAGTCGTCCATTGTTGCTCGTCGACGAGGTCAGGGTGGACCCACATGATTTCCCCTCGAGGTGTAGGGACGGGTACCAAGCCTTTCTCCCGCTGCTGATGAGGGTCTGTGTTGACCACCCTCAGTTCTCCTTTCGGGACAGAGATCACCCCCACGGGTGTCGGGGGTCGTGTCCCAAACTGGAGAATCGACGTCATGTTGGCCGTCATCTTCTTCTGCTCCGGTCGGAGTTTTAATACCTCCGCGTCAATCAGAGCTTGAAGGATGTCCTTAAAGACGTAGCAGCTTTTGGTAGGATGTCCGAGCATCCTGTGGTATAAGCAGTAGGTGGGATTGTCGGTCTTGCCGACTTCCTCCGGGCGTCTAATTTCAGGGAGCTTCAGTCGATTGCTCTTGTTGAGTAGCTTGAAGAGCGAATCGACGTGTTCCTCCTTGAAGGAATATTGCTTGTTGGGGCGTGGCTGGCTTGAAGAGCCACTTGCCCTGCCTGTTTGAGGTTTGGTGGGAGATTTGGTCTCCGTCGCCAAATTATCCTTCCGCTTCGTCTGGAGGGAGGTGTCTGGTGCACGCCTTGTCGACCTCTCTGGCCTGGGCTTGCCTTCTTCCGCTCTGACGCGGGCGACAATCTCCTCAGCCTGTTCACCTTGCTGGACTAATTGTTTCCAGGTGCGGCTTTCAGCAACTCCTATTTGAGCAAGGAGTGAGGTTTGGAGATTATGGCGACATGTTTCCACCAGGGTGGCCTGGGTCATGCCGCTTGGACATCGGAGTGCCATGTTCCGAAATCTTTCTACGAAAGACTTGACGGACTCTCCCTTTCGCTGTTTTGTAGCTAAAAGGGTAGGCATTGTGACCTCCGAATCATCTTCGAAGAAGCGTGTTAGAAACAGCTTCTCCAAGTCGCCCCAGTTCTTGATGGAACCTTCCGGGAGCTTCATAAACCACTCAAAAGCCAACCCTTTCAGGGTGCCGATGAACAGTCGCGCCAGGATGGCGTCATTATCTACCACATTCCCGGTCTGAGATTTGAAGTAGTAGATGTGCTGGTTGGGTGACCCCTTCCCGTCGAATGCTTGGAGGGTTGGAGCCTTGAACTTAGGAGGGTATGGAACTAAGTCCCACTCAGCCGGATAGGGCCGGACCACTCCCGCTTCTTGGAGGTCCTTGCGATTGGCAAGGGCCTCGAGGCGTCGTTCCAATTGACTCATCCTCTTAGCATGAGTCTTCTCCTGGTCTTGGTCGCTTCTTGCCTGCGACGAGGGCTTGGACACATCCGAGGTAGATCGTCGTGTCTCGTCAGAAGATTCGGAGGGTGGGCTTCCTCCCTTTCTCCCTTTCCCCTTCGGTCGTCTAGGAGGAGATCTCGCTCTTTCTTCAAGCAATTTCTCAAGCATGTGCTTAAGGGAGTCAATGGATCTCTGTTGAGAGGCGATTATATCCATCTGGTGCTTCTGCGTCTGTTCTAAACGCCTGGCCGTCTCCTCAGGAGTGTCTGCCATGTAGGCGGAAGCCTCCTTCTCGACGGAAGAGTTTGAAGCCTGCGACTCCACTATAGCGGAGTGAGAACCACCCATTCTAATGCCGCGGGCTAAGGCATTATAGTCAATTGGGGGAATGGCCCCTGTCCGGGTGCGAGTGTGTTGATACACCCCCTCCGGCTCAGAGTCAGATTCCTCTGAGTTGACCATTAGTTGTTTTCCCTTGCTTCTGCTAGTCATGTTTGCAGTAAGCTCCGGGTATTCAACATCTGAGAAGGTTCTCCTCCTGTGGGAGCGTCTTCTTTTGGCTGACGGGGGAATCAGGGTCAGCTGTCTAATTAAAGACGGCTGGTGCACGCCTGACTCGCAATGACATCCAGAGAGCATCTGGATGAGCTGTTGACAGCAGCATGGAGAAGTGGCCTGATTAGCACTCCTTTTCCTTGTCAAATAATCCCTCAAATCCGTGGGAGAGGGATTAAATAGACTAGCCTCGCGACGTGGAAGACGGGAGGAAGTCATGCGCTGTGCTGTCTGGACACAGGTTTCAGAAACGCGGCTGTCGCGTCGCGGCTGCGTCACGCGCGTCTGGCGTCTCTGTTGATATGAGACGCGACTTTCGCGTTGCTGTCTGCTGCGTTGGAGCAGAGAGACTTGGGAGAGAGTGGGCTGCTGGGCCCCACGCCTGTGGGCGCGTGCTTCCTGCGTTTGACGAGGCGCAGAAGCTTCGCTTTGGCGTTTGGCAAGTTGGTCTTCAGAAGGCTCAACTTGGGGAGTCTCGCGTTTGGGTCGCCAAACGCGGATCTCTCGTACTGGACGAGGTGCGGGCAAGGCATCGGATCGTACGCTGCGTTCAACCCCAGTCAGAAAACCAACGGTTCCGACTGAGTGTTGACGCGCGCGTCTTCTCTGTCGACGCTCGGCATTCCGATTGCGCCGTGGAGGAAGAGAGAAGCCAACAACTTCCTGGTTTGTAGAACCACGGGTGTTTGCCACGCGGGTCTCCCGAGAGACGCTGACGCGGGCGTTCTGTGCGACACGGTCGATCGCACCAGTAGATGTGCCGGGGACCACGCGGGCCTTCAGAGAGGCGTTGGCGCGTGTGTTCTGCGCGACGCGGTTGATCGCAGCAGAGGTGTCTGAGGTTACGCGGGCCTTCTGGGAGGCGTCGGCGCGTGAACCAAACTTGGCACAGTGGGCAGCTGGAGCACCTGACAGAGCCTCAGATTGGGCTTCAGGGGGCTGTCCACTTGAGACCCTGCGGCAGACGCGGGTCTTTGGGCTCTTGGAGCCAGAAGAGAGGAACTCTTCATACTTCGCCTGGTCGAACTCGACGACGAGTGATTCGACCATTTTCCCCTTACGGAGAACGTCATCTTGCACCACGGTGCGCTCGTCAGTAACGAAGGTAGTCCCCAGCGGAGTCGCCATCTCTTGTATGCGCCGGAAAAAGAAAGAGGGAATTGCTGTAAAGATTTCTTTGAATCAGATGAAAAGATTACAACAAGACTTTTCCTTCCAGTTACAAGGGAGGGAGGATGTTGAAGCTTGAATCCCCCCTTTGTTTAATGCTGGGTTCTTCGTGTGGCGGTGGAGAGTGAATCTGTTCTCCGTTGACCAGATGACCGTCCTGGACCGTCGGGGGTCTCCTCTTCGGTCGGTAGAAAGAGTAACTCAGCTCCGTCTACCAAAACTCTCAAAGAGGAGGTAGGCGAAGAGCGGCTAGTACTCAGTAAGCTCGCTGAAGAGTCTCCTCCCTCTGTCTGTTGTTGAAGTCGTGCTTCCCTCTTGATGATCCTCTTGCCTGGATTTGATCGATCTTGATGATGCCTTGACCTTCTTAATTCTCGACCTTTCCAAAACTCCGATCCCCTCTTCATAGCAAACAAGGCTATTTATAGGGGTCTCAGGGGGTGAAGGTGCCTCCTGAAAACGCTCCCGAATGAGGGGCCACTACCCGCTACATGCGCGGTGACTGCCCCGCAATCAGGGCAGTTGCAACTGAGACGCGGGCGTTGAGCCAAACGCGCCTTGAAGTTTGAGACGCGGGCGTCGAGCCAAACGCGCCCTGAAGTTGAGACGCGGGCGTCGAGCCAACGCGCCTTAATGCCGAGACGCGGGCTTCGGGCCTTCACGTCTGGACGCTGAGGCGCAGGCATCGGGCCGACGCGCCTTGATGCTGAGACGCGGGCTTCGGGCCAACGCGTCTGGTCGTTGAGACGCGGGTGTAGAGCCAACGCGTCTTAATGCTGAGACGCGGGCCTCGATTCCTCGCGTCTAGAGCTTGAGACTCTGCTTCCTTAATGGCTTGTCTGTTAGTCATTTTTAGACAGCCTACAGCCATGAAGCACAAAGGGGGTCTTGGAGTTGTTTGTGGAGTGTAAAAGGAATATGGAGAAGAATACGAGAAGAAAGATCAAAGTACTCCGATCAGATAATTGTAGGAAGTACACCAACGATCATTTCCTACAACTATGCCGCGATGAGTGCATAGGAAAACACTTCACAGTAAGAGAAACACCACAATAAAAAGGGTGGGCCGAAAGAACGAACAGAACCTTGCTAGAGAAGGTTCATTGCATGTTATCCAATGCCAGTATATCAAAATCTTTTTGGACTGATGAATTGGCGTATGCTTGCCATCTCGTAACAGGTTGCCTTCGTCTGCAATAGGAGGAAAAATATCTTTGAAAGTTTGGTCGGGAAAAGTTGCTCAAGATTATGAATGGCTTTAGGTATTTGATTGTTTGGCCTATTATCATGTCAAGGAAGACAAGTTGGGTTCGAGAGCGAAAAAAAAGTATTCGTTGGATTCAAGAAAGGCGTAAAAGACTATAAATTTGGGATCCAAAGGATAAGAAGTTCATTGTGAGTAGGGATGACACGTTTGACGAGGCTTCAATGGTGTAGCCTACGGACTCTCAGCAGGTGAAGAGTGAAAAGACCAGCAGGATATCAAACAAGTGGAGAGTGATGCTACTCAACCACCTCCAAATAGAACAATATCATTTGAGATCACACCTAAAGTGACACAGAGTGAAGATCATGTAGCCAATCATTATGCTGGGATGATGAGGATCAAGAACAAAGTATGGGTGATGTTCAAGAATTTATTTCAGTTGAAAAAGCCTGGAGAAATTCATGTAGGCCCAGTTGGCTCACTACTAACATGATAGTGGCTATGCTCTCCCAGTCATTGAGGAGGCGATCTCGTATACATGTAAGGAAGCTGAATTAGTTCAGAGTCTAAAATGTGAAAAGATGCCATGATGGAAGAGATGAATTCTCTGCATAAAAACGATACTTGAGAACTGTCAGAGTTGCTCAAGAGAAAGAAGACGATCTATTATAAGTGAGAATTTGCAAAGAAACAAGGATCTTTCGATGTGATATTATACGCTACAAAGACAGATTGGTAGTTAAAGGCTACGTGTAGTTAGAAGGCATTGACTACAATAAGGTATTCTCACCCGTTGTGAAGTACTCGTCTATTCTAATTTTGTTGACACTGTAGCACAATATGAGTTGGAGTTTGATCAGCTCGACATGAAAACCGCCTTTGTCCATGACAATCTTGAAAAGAAGATCTACATGTCTCAACGTATGGGGTTCAAGACTACATGAAAGAAAATATGACATGTAAGTTGAAGAAATCGCTTTATGAATTAAAACAATCACCAAGGCAGTGGTATAAGCATTTCGACGGCTTCATAAGAGGCAAGAGGTACACACGAAGTCATTACGACCCATGTATGTATTACAATAAACAACCAGGTGGAGAGTACGTTTATCTACTTTTGTATATGGATGATATGCTTATCGTTTTTAAGAGGATATCCGCGATTGATACACTGAAGAAGGACTTGTCTTTCGAATTCTACCTCTAAGATGATCTTGACCATCAGATGCTTAAAAAAATTTGATCAATCCTATTAGGAGTTTATCTCTTTAATTTAGAAGAATTTTAGATCTTTTAAACTTTAAAAAAACTTTCATTGAATAAAATCTGAATCCTATTCGATCTCTACCAGAAAAGAAAACTCGCACCGCCTCCGTTCACACTTCAGAACGGCAGAGTAGTCAGCTAGTTCTCAGACTAGTCGATAAGTCAACTAACTATAATCTTCTCATTCTCTGAATCTAAACGATTGTATAGTCGACTGGTTTGAGCATTAGTCGACTATACAATCGACTAATCTGCTTCAATTGGATTTGCTTCTTCTGCTTCAAATCATCGTCTTCTCCAATTCAATTAGATCTTCTTGAACATCATCTTTTACTTGAAAACACGGCAAAATTCCAGCAGGTAGTATCTCAAACAGAGATGAAAAATCAAAACCCAAAAAAAAAAAACAGTTTTCAGTAAATTGGATGACCAGATCGCTTTACGGTTCTCTAAAAGAATTCTGATCTTTTAGGGTTTGCAGATTCTGTTCCAGTTGACAATATTAACCATATTACTGTGTTTCCAGGCCATTATGACACCAGTTATCAGTGTTTTGGGGATTCTGTAATAAAATAGAGCAGAAACATCCACATGAATGTAAATATCTGTATAGCTTTTGTTAGCCTAGATTACCCCAAGAATTCGAATATTCCTCTGGAAATTACTACTGAAATGAATGCCAACTAATCTCATCTCCATTACCAGGAGCATATTCAAATTGCCAATTTGTCATGCTTATGTTATGATGGCAATATGGAAGAAGACACACAACATCTATTCTTCAAGCGTCCAGCATTTCAGATATCTGAGCATACTGCTTTAGTTTCTTCCATCATTCAGGCCAATACAATCATTTGAGGATCTCTGGAGCTGGCTACAAGAAAAGTTATCTCAACCAAAAGCAAAACAAGAGGAATCAATATGGAATTTAACCATATTTCTCTCAGAGAAACAAATAAAAGATGACTTGCAAAATACTGTGCAAGGCCGAGTGGAAGAACCTTTGAAGCGCCGAACAGCGGTGGGAAGAACCTTTGCCATACTCGGCTTCTCGTTTATCCCCATTCTATGCTCCAAGTGAAGAAATCGCAAGCTGAGGGTGTTTATGAAACATGAGAATAGAGTTTTTGCATATATGATGTAACAATGGTGTGTAATATCAATGCAAATATATACTGTGGAACCTGAAGTTGAGCTCACTTGTAATGCAACTTGTGGTTCACTAAAAATTTTCAAATTATCGGTCCTGAAAAATCTAATGTCCTGAACAAAATTTAAAATTATGCTTTTACACACACTAATTACAGTTATGTCAAAGCTGTTGGGATTCTGCTTAATAGGAATCAATCTGACAACTATTCAAGATCACTGAAATATCAACAATCTAATTGGTCAGGTCGGCAAATATCAGGTGGGAGGTTTTCTATTCAATAGAACATTCCTTAATTTAAGAACCACCTTTCAATTTCCTTCCTTGGTTAAACACCAATTAGATTGAATCTAAATTAGTCTCGATATACTGTTAAGTATATCCCCTGTATAAAGAAATGAATTCACTTATACAGTATTTGGAGTGAGGTACGCTTTTAGAGCGAATCTCCTTAAGACAATTACGTCCCCCGCACCGGTGCTAACGGGATAATGGACGCTGGTCTCCCAAGATACAACACTCCTTCACGGTATTGGATAGCACTACCAAATCACCGTACGGTCGAACCAAAGTCAACCAGTACCTTCACAGGATCGTTGAAGCAGCGGGACAAGAACAAATTTCGAATGAATATTTGCCTTTACTTTGGAGTAGCACCCACTGTTGAGGACGAAGAAAGTTTGAAGAATATTCTTCTTCAGAAGTTCCAATTCAGACAACAATTCTATAAAAGAATCTGTTGAATTTTCTGAGCCCTCTTTCAGAACGAATTCTGCAGAATCTTCTTTAGAAGTCACTTCGGAAACCGAGTTACGGATTTCCCACTTCTCGCTGGAAGTCGCTTCAGAACTCCACTGCCAGTTCAGAACTTGCTTCAGAACTCTGAGAGAGAGAGAGATTTATTTCTCGCTGTAGTTGGTGTTGGTATGTTTTCAATTGAGAATCCGGAGCGCTATTTATAGCGCTCCAGGAGGGGCCAACGGGTCCGAACCCAACGAAAGGTTGCAACCTTTCGACCCAACAGTCACAATTGTTGGCTGCCCAACTGACGCACTCAACAGTCACAACTGTTAGCAGTCCAACAGTCTTGGAGCGGGTCGGTTCGGGTAGCGGAGCGGTATGCTCGCAACCCATACCCGCAGACCCGATTCAAAAAGAACCAGGCCGGGTAGGGAACCCGAACCCGAACCCAGACCCAGGCCCGGTCCCGGCTCGGCGCCGGCCGTCGCCAGCGGCGGCGCGCGCGCGCATGCACGCATGTGCAGGCATAGTTCCCTCCCAATCGCGTGCGAAAACTCCAAGTACCCAAAGGGCACGCCCTTTGTTCTCAATTTTCTCTATTTATACACCACGAACTTTCATCCCATGGCCAATGTGGGACTAAATGTTTTTGGCTACCTTTAGTCCCATTTTGACTTTGAATTAGGCAATCTTTAGACTTGAATATCTCATTCATTCGAAGTCGGAATTGAACATGTGAAATACCATGTTCATCCTCAATGGAAGGAAAACACACTCCAACCATCATCCAATTGATTCGACCAACGGATCTCGCCGTAATTCAATTCAAAGATTCACTTTATATTCTTCAATTCCAACAATCCCCCACAATGAATGGAGATTCAAGAAATGACACACAAAGAGACTGACTCTATTGTAAAAGGTACATTAGAAAAGAAACTGCATCAGGATAGGTGAATTAGATCTTGAACCTTCCATAGCGAAAGCTTTATCGGACTTACTGGCTAATCAGTGAACTAGGTCTTGAATTGTTAGCCGTTAGTGTAAGCCAAGTCAACAAGCTTCACACAGTGACTTTCCAAATCAACTTTGGTTCTCTGTTGTGTCCGTTTTGGCCCTGGACATTCTTGATTTCAGAGAGTATCTTTAGGGAATAACAGCCTCCATAGAAATTCTCAAAGAGCCGACCCAACTCTATACTCACATAGGTGATCGTCCTATTAAGAGTAGTCTACTCTACTCCACTTGTTTAGTAACAAGATATAGGCATCATTAAAAGCGTTAGCTTATCCTTAATCCACTTGTAGAAAAGCACTTATGTGCACCTTAGGAATGGATTGGAGTCAAGCTCCCAAGTGCTTACTTGCTGAGTCAATCATAACTAGTTTTCCTCTTGAACTTAGTCCGTGGGATCTCCAGTCGCTAAGTGAGTTTCCATTAAGCTGACTCGGTAAGGTTAGGCTTTTAGACCCATTCCCCTCGATGCGCAGTTTATACGCTCTCCACTTAAACTTTTAGTAAGCGGATCCGCTAAATTATCCTTTGACGATACAAAGTCAATAGAGATAATTCCATTTGAGAGCAACTGCTTCACGGTATTATGTCTACGACGAATATGTCTAGACTTACCGTTGTATATAACATTTTGTGCTTCTGGGATCGACATAGCCTCTTTAAATGTTTGAGGCTCGCTTTCAATAGCGTATGCTATGAAATCTGGACCAAAAGATTTTGAGATTCTAAATCTCTGACTTCTTCTTGGTTCAATTTCCGCATTAACAGTAGGTTCCTTGGGGCTTTCGTCCTGAATGCCATCTCATGTGTTCTTTTCCCAGAAGTCTTATCTATTTTCCGTTTATATGGAAAAATATCTTCAAAGAACACAGCATCTCTAGATTCGATAATCATGTTTACATGAATATCTGGTATTTCTGATTTATGAACCAGAAATCTGTAGGCACTACTATTCAAGGTATAGCCTATAAATATACAGTCCATAGTTTTTACTCCCAACTTAGTCTTTTTAGGTAATGGTGTTAGCACCTTTGCAAGGCACCCCCACATTTTGAGGTAATGGTAAGAAGGTGTCCTTCCATGCCATAACTCAAATGGTATAAGACCAAGTTTCTTGTGGGGTACTCTATTTAGAATATAATTTGCAGTTAAGAGAGCTTCCCCCCACAAGTTCTGCGGAGCTCCAGAACTTACGAGCATGGAATTGACCATCTCCTTCAAAGTTCTGTTCTTCCGTTCAACAATTCCATTTTGCTGAGGAGTATATGGTGCTGTTGTTTGATGGATTATACCAAAATTAGCACATAACTCATTAAAATCATTTGATTCATATTCTCCGCCTCTATCGGATTTTAGAATCTTGATTTTCTTGCTGAGTTGATTCTCAACTTCGGCTTTATATGTTATAAACATATTTATTGCCTCATCCTTACTGTTTAAAAGATACTGTAACACCCCGCTCCCGGAATACGTACTTAGTTGCGTATTCAGATTTTTCGATCATATTTTTCAATTTACTTCCTGTATTTGTTTTGTATTATGAGTTGTTTATATGATCGTTTTGCCTTGGATCTGGATTCGTGAACTCGGAGTTAGCCTTAATCTGAAACGGGAACCCGATCCTAGTGAATTGCTCGATTTGGTCTTTTCGCTGTTCTGATTTGACCGATTTCAGTTTCAAACATTATTTTCTAATATTCTAGATTTTTCGTGATTTTCTGAAATTTTTCTGAATTAAGTTGTAAATCTTCAAAACCGGTGTCGACCAGTGCCGCTGACCGATTTCCGGATTTTTAATTTACAAACGGAGTTGAATTTCAAGAAACGGCTTTCCCATAACTTCTTAAAATCATATTTTCTATCTAAATACTTTTTCTGAGATTTTTCAGAATTTATCAAAATCCGGCCAACCCGGTGTAGACCGATATTGACGGTTGACTTTATGATTTTTATTTTGAAAATAAGATTGAATTTCTGAAAACTGATTTCACTAAAAATCGTTTTATAATATTTATTATTTTTGAGAATTTTTGGGAAGCTTTCCAAGCTACTTTATTTTTTAGACTTTTTCGGAGTTTTCGGTGTTTTCCCAGATACCGGAATAGTACCCAGATATTTTTTCACTTTTCTCTCTCCTCGCTAGACGTGAGTTTCACCAACCTCGGATTCTGCATTTAATGCAGAGATCCTCTCCATGCTGCATTTAATGCATTTCAGATCAACTCCAATCAAGTCATTATGACTTTTGTCCTTTCGGTCAAACGCTAAATTCGCATTTCCCTGGGCGCGGCTTTAATTCCCGCGTTTGGCCCATTTTGGCCTAAACACGAGAATGAGGGCTGCATTTGGAGTGGGAGACGCAACTTTTGTCATGTGCGTTTCCTTTGTTTTGTAAGGTGAGGCAATATTATATTATATTCTCTTCCCTTTATATATAACCACCCCACCTTTCCTTCTTCCTCTCTCTTTCACTTTTTCTTTTCTTCTCTCTTTTTCAGCATGCAGCCAACTGAAGCTATGGCTGCCCCTTAAGAGCTTTGCCTCTTCTTTGGCCAACCACTTTCACAACTTTCACCACCATTCCTCCACCAACTCCACCCCCATTCTCCCCTCCACCTCCTCCTCCATTCCAACAACAACCCATTACCTCCATTAACTTCTCCACCATTTCCACCACCACCTACACCTCCTTGGCTACCACGAACCACACCATCTTCCTCTCCTCGTCGTGCTCTTTCCGACGAGCTATTGCTTCGCTCTCCGAAGCCTCGTTTTCAAAACTCCAACCTTTCATTTTTAACTACACTTGTACCCCCCATGGTTGCTTGGGCTTGGGCTTGAGCTACCGGATTCTGGCCAACTCCGGCCGTCGCCGGCTACCACCCCATCATCTTCTCAAGGGCCGGCCACCTCCATTGGATTGGGGCCGAGCTCTTCTTTGTCGGTAACATCTCCGATGATTATTCGGTAATTGTTCACGATTATTCCGGTAATCATTATTGTTCACGATTATTCCGGTAATCATTACGGTGACGATTACAACGACAACAACTAACATCACCATCACCTCTACTATTTTCCACCACCATCTTCACTTCCACCATCACTTTCACCATCATAACATCACCTCCTTTTATTACTCCATCAAAATCCAACTCCTTCACCAAATAACACCACCACCAAAGCAATCACCTTTCCCTTCCTCTCTCCCTCTGTATATTGCTAACGCGGATCTCTCTCCCGCGTCCAGGCAATTCCTAACGCGAGTCTTCGCGTTCTTGGCATCTGTTTAACGCGGCCTACGCGTTCTTGTATCAACGCGGCGCGGAGCTCATGCCGCGTCTGTGTTCTTCTTGTGTCAACGCGACGTGGAGTTCATACTCGCGTCTGCGTTCTCCTCGCGTCCTGACTTGAACGCGGGTCTCGAACCCAGCGTTTGTAGCATTTATGCAATGCGAACCCCGTGTCTGCGACCCCCGCGTCTCACTCTTAAACCCGCGTCCCCCTGTACAATCTCTCTCTCCCTGTAGACTCTCTCTTTCCATGGACTTCTCTCTCTAGTTCTCTCTTTCTCTCTCATTCTCTCTCTCTCTTGATTTCCTCCTCTCTCTATCACTTTCCCTTTAAACGCGTGGACGCGTTCATTTCCTGGATTTCAGAGATCGGGGATTTCACTGTGTTTTCTAAAGATTTAGGCGAGTGTTCTCGCTCTCCTTTTGATCTTTCTGCTTCGTCATATTGACTAATATTATATTATTTACTTGCACACTTGCATGTATCATGCTATCACTTGACGCCCGCTTAACATCACATCTCAGGCATATGTCTCATGATACTTGTTCCTTGTTATGACATGACTTATTACCTGTCACTTGCCTGATCACCTGTCATTGGCATGTTGAGACCTGATGCCTATTATGATTAACTCTCTACTCATGATTATCACATTACGGGAATATAGTACTTGATCTCTTGTTATGAACTCCTGTTATGCCTGTTATGTACTCTTGTTATGGCTAGTTATGATCCTACTCATTCCCGTAATCCGATAATTATGTTAATAAGCCATAAAGAGGATAACTTGCATGGGGAATGGGAGGAAGTGATGGATGCCGATATGATGCCTTGCTTATAGTAGTGGAATATCAAAACTGACGATTCGTGTTAGGGGGATTTCAGGCCCTCAGAAGATGCGTGTTAGGGGGATTTAAGGCCCCCATATGGCTGTGTCCCGGGCGGACAGGAACTACTATAAGTATGAGCTATCAGTTCTTCATCAGCTTCCAGTAACAAACCTCGACTTGCTTATATATGGATGTATGTGTGTTGGGATGTACACCAGAACACATACCTAGATATATGGGTCAGACGAGTAATAATAATAAAAGATGCCTGTTATGAACTCCCGTTATGCTTGTTATGATTCCTGTTATGCCTGTTATGTACTCCTGTTATGACCGTTGCGTGATCACCACAATTGCTTTCATCAGGTTTTACTTTGGATTTCCGGTTTTATGTCTATTATATTATACTCATTCATGTCTTGCCTTTCCACTTATATTCTATTCCACCAGCCTCCTGCTCTTATTGTATTATACCATGTGCTTACCTATGCTCGCCACTTGGCATTCGTATTACCACTCGCCTGGGGAGTTCTATCTGACTCCCCTGGATCCTCATGTCCAGGTCATGGAGCTTGGAGCGTGTGGATTCCCCCTGTTGCTGATCAGAGTGGCGCAGCGGTAGCGTGGATCTCCAGCAGACCGTCCAGAGCCCCATCCTTCCAGGCCCCCCATGTGCGGCTCTAGAGTTTTCTTGTTATGACTCTGAGCCTGTCTTTGTACTTTTCATACATGTACATCTCTTTGTAATCTCGCAATTGCGCATATCAGTGATGTAATATTCATGTAATATTGGATCACCTCTGGTGATAACTTTGTAATTGTACTCATATGTTGGAATGTATAATGCACCACTTGCTTCCGTACTCTGATTCTTGCCTGTACTGATGCTTAGCGTATATACGTGAGGGTATTTCGGACCTGCGTATATACGTCGCAGTAACGTCTCCGTACCCGCCGGGATCGGGGCGTTACAGGGTGGTATCAGAGCCTAGGCTCTCGCATTCTCAGTACGTCCAGACGGCAAATTAATGGTAAAGGAATTTGCAACTGGAATGCATGAGTCCTGGTTATACAGTCCAACTACAAGTACAGAGTTATCTATCTTTCTTGATCATCCTTCCTTTGATTCCTAAGCCCTTCCATCTTTCCCCTGTTTTGGTTTTTCGTAGCCTTTATACCAACTTAAGATATGATCGACTAGAAAGATAGTGGCTGGCAATGAATGAAGCTATTACATGATCTCTTCGGCCAACTCTATGAAGCTCGGTATTCTCAGGATTGATCCACGATTGGGTTATCTTTCAGAAGTTGGTATTCGGATTTATCTACGACTCTTATATGTTCTTGGCTATATCTTTCAGAGTGATCGATGCCTGGTCTTCGGAATTCTTAATTATCGGTCTTCTTTATTTATGGTCAGTATTATTTGGCATCGTTTAAAGATTTATGCGGCAGGAAGTGCAGAAGATGTCTATTTTCAGATTATTGTTCAGTCGACTTGGGAAGCCCTACCTACAGTGATTCATATCTTGATTGGTATAATTCCTGTCCTTGTCCCTCTTGGGTTCATCTTCCCCTTATCGAAATTGCGAGGACGCAATTTTTTGTAAGGTGGATGGATTGTAACACCCCGCTCCCGGAATACGTACTTAGTTGCGTATTCAGATTTTTCGATCGTATTTTTTGATTTACTTCCTGTATTTGTTTTGTATTATGAGTTGTTATATGATCGTTTTGCCTTGGATCTGGATTCGTGAACTCAGAGTCAACCTTAATCTAAACCGGGAACCCGATCCTAGTGAATTGCTCGATTTGGTCTTTTCACTGTTCTGATTTGACCGATTTCAGTTTCAAACATCATTTTTTAATATTCTAGATTTTTCGTGATTTTCTGAAATTTTCCTGAATTAAGTTGTAAATCTTCAAAACCGGTGTCGACCAGTGCCGCTGACCGATTTCCGGATTTTTAATTTATAACCGGAGTTAAATTTCAAGAAACGGCTTTCCCTTAACTTCTTAAAATCATATTTTCTATCTAACTTTTTCTGGGATTTTTCAGAATTTATCAAAATCCGGCCAACCCGGTGTAGACCGATATTGACGGTTGACTTTATGATTTTTATTTTGAAAATAAGATTGAATTTCTGAAAACTGATTTCACCAAAAATCGTTTTATAATATTTATTATTTTTGAGAATTTTGGGAAGCTTTCCAAGCTACTTTATTTTTTGGACTTTTCCGGAGTTTTCGGTGTTTTCCCAGATACCGGAATAGTACCCAGATATTTTTCCACTTTTCTCTCTCCTCGCTAGACGTGAGTTTCACCAACCTCAGATTCTGCATTTAATGCAGAGATCCTCTCCATGCTGCATTTAATGCATTTCAGATCAACTCCAATCAAGTCATTATGACTTTTGTCCTTTCGGTCAAATGCTAAATTCGCATTTCCCTGGGCGCGGCTTTAATTCCCGCGTTTGGCCCATTTTGGCCTAAACGCGAGAATGAGGGCTACGTTTGGAGTGGGAGACGCAACTTTTGTCATGTGCGTTTCCTTTGTTTTGTAAGGTGAGGCAATATTATATTATATCTCTTCTCTTTATATATAACCACCCCCACCTTTCCTTCTTCCTCTCTCTTTCACCTTTTCTTTTCTTCTCTCTTTTTCAGCATGCAGCCAACTGAAGCTATGGCTGCCCCTTAAGAGCTTTGCCTCTTCTTTGGCTAACCACTTTCACAACTTTCACCACCATTCCTCCACCAACTCCACCCCCATTCTCCCCTCCACCTCCTCCTCCATTCCAACAACAACCCATTACCTCCATTAACTTCTCCACCATTTTCACCACCACCTACACCTCCTTGGCCACCACGAACCACGCCATCTTCCTCTCCTCGTCGTGCTCTTTCCGATGAGCTATTGCTTCGCTCTCCGAAGCCTCGTTTCCAAAACTCCAACCTTTCATTTTAACTACACTTGCACCCCCCATGGTTGCTTGGGCTTGGGCTTGAGCTACCAGATTCCGGCCAACTCCGGCCGTCGCCGGCTACCACCCATCATCTTCTCAAGGGCCGGCCACCTCCATTGGATTGGGGCCGAGCTCTTCTTCGTCGGTAACATCTCCGATGATTATTCCGGTAATCGTTCACGATTATTCCGGTAATCATTACGGTGACGATTACAACGACAACAACTAACATCACCATCACCTCTACTATTTTCCACCACCATCTTCACTTCCACCATCACTTTCACCATCATAACATCACCTCCTTTTTATTACTCCATCAAAATCCAACTCCTTCACCAAATAACACCACCACCAAAGCAATCACCTTCCCTTCCTCTTTCCCTCTGTATATTGCTAACGCGGATCTCTCTCCCGCGTCTAGGCAATTCCTAACGCGAGTCTTCGAGTTCTTGGCATCTGTTTAACGCGGCCTACGCGTTCTTGTATCAACGCGGCGCGGAGCTCATGCCCGCGTCTGTGTTCTTCTTGTGTCAACGCGACGTGGAGTTCATACTCGCGTCTGCGTTCTCCTCGCGTCCTGACTTGAACGCGGGTCTCGAACCCAGCGTTTGTAGCATTTATGCAACGCGAACCCCGCGTCTGCGACCCCGCGTCTCACTCTCAAACCCGCGTCCCCCTGTACAATCTCTCTCTCCCTGTACACTCTCTCTTTCCATGGACTTCTCTCTCTAGTTCTCTCTTTCTCTCTCATTCTCTCTCTCTCTCTTGATTTCCTCCTCTCTCTATCACTTTCCCTTTAAACGCGTGGACGCGTTCATTTCCTGGATTCCGGAGATCGGGGATTTCACTGTGTTTTCTAAAGATTTAGGCGAGTGTTCTCGCTCTCCTTCTGATCTTTCTGCTTCGTCATATTGACTATATTATATTATTTTACTTGCACACTTGCATGTATCATGCTATCACTTGACGCCCGCTTAACATCACATCTCAGGCATATGTCTCATGATACTTGTTCCTTGTTATGACATGACTTATTACCTGTCACTTGCCTGATCACCTGTCATTGGCATGTTGAGACCTGATGCCTATTATGATTAACTCTCTACTCATGATTATCACATTACGGGAATGTAGTACTTGATCTCTTGTTATGAACTCCTGTTATGCCTGTTATGTACTCTTGTTATGGCTAGTTATGATCCTACTCATTCCCGTAATCTGATAATTATGTTAATAAGCCATAAAGAGGATAACTTGCATGGGGAATGAGAGGAAGTGATGGATGCCGGTATGATGCCTTGCTTATAGTAGTCGAATACCAAAACTGACGATTCGTGTTAGGGGGATTTCAGGCCCTCAGAAGATGCGTGTTAGGGGGATTTAAGGCCCCCATATGGCTGTGTCCCGGGCGGACGGGAACTACTATAAGTATGAGCTATCAGTTCTTCATCAGCTTCCAGTAACAAACCTCGACTTGCTTATATATGGATGTATGTGTGTTGGGATGTACACCAGAACACATACCTAGATATATGGGTCAGACGAGTAATAATAATAAAAGATGCCTGTTATGAACTCCCGTTATGCTTGTTATGATTCCTGTTATGCCTGTTATGTACTCCTGTTATGACCGTTGCGTGATCACCACAATTGCTTTCATCTGGTTTTACTTCGGATTTCGGTTTTATGTCTATTATATTATACTCGTTCATGTCTTGCCTTTCCACTTATATTCTATTCCACCAGCCTCTGCTCTTGTTGTATTATACCATGTGCTTACCTATGCTCGCCACTTGGCATTCGTATTACCACTCGCCTGGGGAGTTCTATCTGACTCCCCTGGATCCTCATGTCCAGGTCATGGAGCTTGGAGCGTGTGGATTCCCCCTGTTGCTGATCAGAGTGGCGCAGCGGTAGCGTGGATCTCCAGCAGACCGTCCAGAGCCCCATCCTTCCAGGCCCCCATGTGCGGCTCTAGAGTTTTCTTGTTATGACTCTGAGCCTGTCTTTGTACTGTTCATATATGTACATCTCTTTGTAATCTCACAATTGCGCATATCAGTGATGTAATATTCATGTAATATTGGATCACCTGGTGATAACTTTGTAATTGTACTCATATGTTGGAATGTATAATGCACCACTTGCTTCCGTACTCTGATTCTTGCCTGTACTGTTTAGACGGGAAAGGTGTTGTATTGTGGAGTGTATTTGCACAGATATTAAATGAAAGAGAGAAGGTTTAGAAACAACCTCAAGTGCTTTTATCACTCCACAAATGTATTCAAAATGATTAATATACCCTTTCCAATCTCCGTTATAGCATGGGTTATACCGAGTCGATTCTCAGGGAGAGCTTGCGATGGAAGCGTTACGGTTGGTTGTGAAGAAAGAAAACGAAAATTCTTCTTGTCTTTAAAAGAATGAAAAAACATGGAAAAGAAATGAAAGAATGGGTGGCTTTGTTCATGATGGAAAATGAAAAGAAATCAAAGAAGAGATTTGCTTTTGGAATTAAAACTAAAAGAATGAAAACTTTGAAGAAGACTTTAAAGGTGGAGAAAACCATGACTAGCTAACCTTACTACCTTGCTAAAACTTACTAAACTCCGTGATGGTGAATGCTTGCCTCATGTTGATTCATCGGCATAGATTTGTCTTGCGTGTTGGTCTAATTACTTTCCCACTTGGATGACGGGTGATCATTCTTGGACTTGTCTTGTAGCCTCATAGATGTCATTGGCCTACAATTAGACTTTCAATAATGGAATCAAAAGAGCTACACTCAAGGAATGCTAAGGAAGAAGATACAACATTCATTAATTGAAGTAAAGAAGTTGTACAACAAATAGCATATGTTTGGTGATCCATCTCCATGTTCCATCAAGGCACTTGTTCTAAAGACAAGGCTCTAAATAAGGCACACATGAAGCATATGGAGAATTACAACAAGAACTTGCCAAGCATGAAAGTAACCCATCGGAGAAGAGAAGACCATACAACTTGCAAGATTAAAGATAGCAATCACCCATGAGTTAGTAGTTAGCAAGGTTAGTGGTTTAGCTAGACATGTAGAAGAATTTAGCTACTAGCCATTACAAGAAAAGAAAAGCAAAGCATGAATAAAAGTGCAAGGAAAGTAAAGCTAGAATTAAAGAAAGCAAGTAGTACTAGAAAATGCTCAAGTAGAGAAGAAGAGAATGGATCAATCCTTGCTTCACAAGTTGTCACTCCTTGGTGTACACAAGCTTTCTCTCTCTTACAACTCTCTTTTGCAGAATTTCTAGGGAGGAAGAAGAAGATCTAAAGCACTAAAATCCTAGAGAAAAAATGCAAAATTACAAAGCTTTATCCTCTAATCTCTCCTCTTCTGTTCAGTCTTTTTTCGCAGGTCCTTGGTCCAGTATTTATAACCTCAGAGAGAAGTCTCCAGAAGATGGACAGGTGGCAGGAATCTGGGGCTCAACGGCCCCAGATCTGCCGCAGATCTGCGGCAGTTGCCGCAAATCTGCGGCAAAGCTGTGGCCGTTGGGCAACAGATTCTTGTTACAAGTTTGTTGCGAGGTTGTTATCCACGTGGCCTTCTAGAATCATGAGCTGGCGTGTAGAATTCTCTAGATCCTGGATTCAAATTTGGGCTCTCTTTTTGGGCTTTGAATTAATCTCTTTTAATTATTGCTAATTAAAGAGATTTTGGGCCTTTTCTCCATTTGAGTGTGGACCTGTAAAAATATAGAGAAGATGAGTAAAAATCATATTTTTATTTGCAAAAATGCATGGGAATAATGTGGTAAAATATGCAGAATTGAATACCAATCACACCCCCACACTTATTCTTTTGCTCGTCCCGAGCAAAACAAAGAAAAGAAAAAACTATACTACCAATTTTATTACACCACTTTCGTAGGTGATGCGATTGCACTGAGCGTGTGCAACAAGCCGTTAAACCTCTAGGTTACCCTAGAGGAGGAGTGTTGTCTCCTGAGGATTTTCAGCGGATTGCACCCACAAAATCCATAAAGAAAAAAAGATAAATGTTAGTGTTTTGAAAATGCATTTTGAAAGAGAGACATGTTTTCGAACTATTTTTGCAAAAATATAAGTGATCTTAGGTCATAAGTCCACCTATAATCATTCTTCCTTAAACTTAGTCTCTATGCAAGATCTTGTCTTTAATTAAGGTAAGAATTCAAAATTGGATTGAATACTTTATCTTTCATAAAACCTAGATAGTATGCACATTGTGATAGTGAGGATTTCTGGGGTTTCAACTCTAACCATCAAGCCATTTATTTTATATATATTTACTTTCTTTTTCTCTTTTTTCTTCCCTTAGTTTAGGCTTTCTACTTTACCCTTGTAGCGAGCCTTTAACCGATGACTCCCAAACCAGACGGTCTTAGGGCACCAGATGAGAAAACATCCCTCGGGTTTAAGGTCTCGAGTAAAAAAGGCCACAAAACTAAAGGGGATTATTTATTTCCTTTACCACCGTTAGGCGTGAATAATCATGCTTCTTGAGGCACGATTGTCCAGCTTAATAAGTGATGTTTTATTTATATATATATTATATATATATATATATATATATATATATATATATATATATATATTTTATTTTTTTATTATTTTTTTATTTTTATGGCATTTTTGGTCTTTGTTTCCATCTCAAGAAATGTGTAAGTGTGAAGTGCATATTTATCTAAGGCAAAAATTCAAGATAAGAATATCTCACCAATTTTCTTACTTAGCCTATAATTTCAAACAAGATCTATTATTTCAACTAGGTTTAAGATGTCGTAATTAAGGCTTTCTTAATTTCTAAGATACATCTTAATTTTCTTAAAAACAGATCAAAACTTTGTCTCTTATTTCAAAAAGTTTTTATTTTTTATTTTTTTATTATTAATTTTTTTTATTTTCTAAAGAAGTGTAAAAGAAAGAAGATCTAAAAACTCTATGTTAGTAAACCCTCCCCCCCACTTATTTCATGCATTGTCCTCAATGCATCATAATATATGTATGCATGAAATAGGTAAGAGGTAAGAAACTTTTATTTACAAAAAAGTGCAAAAAATTATTTACAAAGAGTATATACAAGTGTAACCATTACCTAGGCTTTTGGTCGTTTTCCTCTGGCCCGTTCCCATCATTCCAGTGCGTCTGCTTTCGTGAGCTCAGTTGGGAAACGGTTTGAATTATTTTAGCCCGAGGTATGTCCAGATTCAATTGTTTATTATTATCATTCACCCTCATTCCACCACATTGTTCACTAAAAAATTCCTTATCACCACTCTCACTCTGAATCTCATCACTTCCAATGTTAAGGAATTTCAACTCATCTCCATATAATTCTTCAAAACTAAGGTCAACATCCGGAAGTGGACAATCAGTTAACTGACCCCTAGTTGACTCATCTAGACACATGATCTCATCAGCAAACAGGTCTTCAAAGGATATATCAATCGGAGGTTCGGATACAGTCACAGTTGGCTCATTGAAAGTGAAAATATCCAAATCAACTTTCCCCTTTTGAAAGGGTACTCGGATACGAGAATCACAAGATTGTGACTCATCTTTTGGATCTTCACCTTCTTCCTCACAATTGTTACTAATGAAGCTAACCTCAAATGTTTGATCTTTCGTTTTACGAGGTTGTGTGTGGAAGACATTGTGTTCATGTGTCATGTGACCAAAGGTCAACCTCATTGATCCATTCCGACAATTAATGATGGCATTTGCAGTAGCCAGGAATGGTCGTCCCAAAATGACAGGAATTTGAGCCCTTTGATTGGAATTTGACACAGGTTTTGTTTCAAGGACTACAAAGTCAACAGGATAAATGAATTCCCCAACTTTGACAAGGACATCACGAATTTCCCCCTTGGGTCTAGTCACAGAGCGATCAGCCAACTGTATGGTCATTTGGGTAGGGATGAGATCACCTAACCCTAATTGTTGGTACACAGAGAAAGGCAGGAGATTGATGCTGGCCCCCAAATCAAGAAGTGCCCTATTAATGGTAGTCTGTCCTATGATGCATGAAATGGTGGGGCTCCCTGGGTCTTTGTATTTAACAGGAATTGGACCATTGAGCAGCTCATTGATGGATGATGCTAGGAAGACTTTTTTAGGGACTTGTGTTTTCTTCTTCTTGGTACACATTTTCTTTAAGAATTTGGCATATGATGGCACTTGTTGTATGGCATCAAGAAGAGGGACATTGATTTGGACCTTGTTGAACATTTCTTTTATTTTCTCCATGTGAGCATTTGTCTTGTTGTTTATTAGCCTATTTGGAAATGGTACTCTAGGCTTATAAGGTTGCTCATCTACCTTTTCTTTACCCTTGGCTTTTGAAGTGGATGGCTCTGAACTAGAAGATGGGTTGTCAGAAGTTGGTTGCATTGGGATTTGAGGTGTTGGCTTTGGTACTGGATGAGATGGTGGACTAGAAACCTTATTATCGACTTGTTTTCCAGATCTCAGGGTATGAATAGCATGACATTGACTGGGTCCTGAATCTTCTACTTCATTCAAAGGGAAGTGATGTTTGGGATTTGGCAATGGCTGGCTTGGGAACATTCCATTTTGTCTCTCAGCCAATTGCCCAATTTGGACCTTAACTTTATTCAACTCTTGCTGATGGTTCTTTGTAAAGGTTTCTAGCATTTTCTTCAACTCTGATATTTCTGAATTATTCTGGGGTGGATGTTGATAATATGGAGGCTGAAATTGTGATTGGTAGTATGGTGAGTTCTGATATGGTTGTGGTGGACTTTGAGATGGATGAACATACAGTGAATTACGATTGAAACTGGATGTGTGAGACTGAGCATTATATGGATATGGAAGTGGTGGTCTATGATGCTCAGGACCAGACTGACTCCACGAAAAATTTGGATGGTTCTGCCATCCCGAATTGTAAGTGTTGGAGTATGGAGGTCTAGTAAATGCTGCATTCATGGTTCCTGATATGATTGGGGCTGATACAAAGGACACTCCTCAAAGACATGGCTAAGGTCATGACAGTTGGTGCAACCCGGTTTAATTACAGGCAATGGGTTGACCTGATTGACAATAGAATTCCCTTTTGACTCAAGCAGTTCTATCCTCTTCATTAATTGTGTGATCTTGGCATCTGCAGCTAGAGAGGATTCTATGGAGTGCGTACCAGTTCTGGAAGTGGTGGGAGTCGGTTTATCAGGGCATGACTCCCACTGAATGGTTTTCTCAGCTAGAGTTTCAAAGAGATCCCACCCCTGATGTTCATCTTTCTTCAAAAATTCCCCTTGACACATGGATTCAAGGAGGGTTTTCGTTTGGTAATCTAGACCGTCATAGATAATTTGGCACAGACGCCATTTCTCTATGCCGTGATGAGGACACAGGGCTAGAAGGTCTTTGAAACGCTCAAGATACTTCCAGAAAGGTTCATTTGGTTCCTGCTTGAATTGCATGATATTCTTTCGCATGAGGGCTGTTTTGTGGATGGGGTAGAATTTCTTAAGAAAGACCTTTACAAAATCCTCCCACGAAGATATGGAACTGACGGGAAGATTGTAAAGCCACTTCTTAGCTAAATCCTTAAGTGCAAACGGTATGAATCTTAACCTAACAGCATCCTCGGTTAACTGGGAAATTCTCATCATTTGGCATACCTCTTCAAACTCACGAATAAAGAGGTACGCGTCCTCAGACTCTAGACCATGAAATCGGGGAAGTGTATTAATGAATTGCGATTTCAGCTCGAAGTGATTTCCATTTGGCTCGGGGAGAAGAATGCATGAAGGAAGAGAGGTGCGAATCGGATAAATCGATCCTGAAGTGAGACGTTGTTTTCCATAATGTCAAGTGGTTGTGTAAGTGCAAGTGTAGAAAGTCTAACAAGTCTTGCAGAATTAGAATCTCGGAACCACTCTCACATACAAAGTCACAAACAACGTGCACCGATCACACCAGCGAAACGAAAAAATAAAAATAACAAACAATAAAAGAAAATCAATCCAAGCTTATCTAGGGTTCCTGGACCTAGACGACTCCTAACTGATTAGATCGTCCACGGGAGGTTTAGTGTAGACTTTGACTATAAGCTAATCAGCCAGGGAAGGGCAAGGTTGGTGAGAGGTTTTCCGTCAGAGACGTTCCTTAATTAAGTAACCAGCAACCTTCGGGCTTTCGGCCCTCAATCCCTTTCCTAGACACTAATTTTACAAAAGTCAATTTCCAATACTTTTCCCCCTTAGAATAATCTCCTAAGTGAGTCCGGATGTCCCTAGGGCCAGCGTCTAGCAGTTTTTATTTAGAAACTTAGGATTGTGAGTGCTTGGGAAAATGATTTGTGGGCAAAGGAAAGGGTGATAAAATCCCCACCTTATCTTATTTATAGGTTATGCCCTAAAATTAATTTGTGCAAGTGTACGATATAAACAAACATAGATTCACTCAAAGCGTAATTAAATCAAACAAAGAGTGAGTCCTAGTCAATATGCAATGCGCACGTACCTTGCCTCCAGCACTCTTCAACAGTAAAAGTAAAGGAATTGAAAGACACGTGCCTAATGATGCAAATGTCTAAACAATTTTTAACGTTAACAACCAATTTTTTACTGTTGATTATTAGCAGATATAAGGTGAAGCAGACAGGAAATTAAGTATTGCAGAAGATGTATTTTGCAGAGAAGCAAACCCTGCAGAAAACTGGTCAGAAGTCAACTCCTCCTTGCCGCAATTCTGCGGCAAAAACCCAGAATTTGCGGCAATTCAGAGGGATCCTGGTCTCTGCTTTCGAGAGCAGAGGCCCAGGTCCACTTATATGTTTCTGCAATGCAATTTTTCCTGTTTCTTCAACCTGTAACCTGCAACAGAGAAGAAGATTCGTTTAGTTCTTCACTTTAAACCAAAAACCATTGCTCTCCCCGGCAACGGCGCCAAAATTTGTTTAGACAGGAAAGGTGTTGTATTGTGGAGTGTATTTGCACAGATATTAAATGAAAGAGAGAAGGTTTAGAAACAACCTCAAGTGCTTTTATCACTCCACAAATGTATTCAAAATGATTAATATACCCTTTCCAATCTCCGTTATAGCATGGGCTATACTGAGTCGATTCTCAGGGAGAGCTTGCGATGGAAGAGTTACGGTTGGTTGTGAAGAAAGAAAACGAAGATTCTTCTTTGTCTTTAAAAGAATGAATAAAACATGGAAAAAGAAATGAAAGAATGGGTGGCTTTGTTCATGATGGAAAATGAAAAGAAATTAAAGAAGAGATTTGCTTTTGGAATTAAAACTAAAAGAATGAAAACTTTGAAGAAGACTTTAAAGGTGGAGAAAATCATGACTAGCTAACCTTACTACCTTGCTAAAACTTACTAAACTCCGTGATGGTGAATGCTTGCCTCATGTTGATTCATCGGCATAGATTTGTCTTGCGTGTTGGTCTAATTACTTTCCCACTTGGATGACGGGTGATCATTCTTGGACTTGTCTTGTAGCCTCATAGATGTCATTGGCCTACAATTAGGCTTTCAATAATGGAATCAAAAGAGCTACACTCAAGGGATGCTAAGGAAGAAGATACAACATTCATTAATTGAAGTAAAGAAGTTGTACAACAAATAGCATATGTTTGGTGATCCATCTCCATGTTCCATCAAGGTACTTGTTCTAAAGACAAGGCTCTAAATGAGGCACACATGAATCATATGGAGAATTACAACAAGAACTTGCCAAGCATGAAAGTAACCCATCGGAGAAGAGAAGACCATACAACTTGCAAAATTAAAGATAGCAATCACCCATGAGTTAGTAGTTAGCAAGGTTAGTGGTTTAGCTAGACATGTAGAAGAATTTAGCTACTAGCCATTACAAGAAAAGAAAAGCAAAGCATGAATAAAAGTGCAAGGAAAGTAAAGTTAGAATTAAAGAAAGCAAGTAGTACTAGAAAATGCTCAAGTAGAGAAGAAGAGAATGGATCAATCCTTACTTCACAAGTTGTCACTCCTTAGTGTACACAAGCTTTCTCTCTCTTACAACTCTCTTTTGCAGAATTTCTAGGGAGGAAGAAGAAGATCTAAAGCACTAAAATCCTAGAGAAAAAATACAAAATTACAAAGCTTTATCCTCTAATATCCTCTTCTGTTCAGTCTTTTTTCGAGGGTCCTTGGTCCAGTATTTATAGCCTCAGAGAGAAGTCTCCAGAAGATGGACAGGTGGCAGGAATCTGGGGTTCAACGGCCCCAGATCTGCCGCAGATCTGCGGCAGTTGCCGCAAATCTGCGGCAAAGCTGTGGCCGTTGGGCAACAGATTCTTGTTACAAGTTTGTTACGAGGTTGTTATCCACGTGGCCTTCTAGAATCATGAGCTGGCGTGTAGAATTCTCTAGATCCTGGATTCAAATTTGGGCTCTCTTTTTGGGCTTTGAATTAATCTCTTTTAATTATTGCTAATTAAAGAGATTTTGGGCCTTTTCTCCATTTGAGTGTGGACCTGTAAAAATATAGAGAAGATGAGTAAAAATCATATTTTTATTTGCAAAAATGCATGGGAATAATGTGGTAAAATATGCAGAATTGAATACCAATCAACTGATGCTTAGCGTATATACGTGAGGGTATTTCTGACCTGCGTATATACGTCGCAGTAACGTCTCCGTACCCGCCGGATCGGGGCGTTACAGATACACATAACAGTATCTTGTACAGTCAACAATAAAAGTAATAAAATACTTTTACCGCCTCTAGTTGGCATAAACTTCAAGTCACACAGATCGCTATGAATTAACCCTAAAGGTTCTGTATTTCGATCAATTGAGTGAATGAATTTTTCGCCAACTTGGCCTCAACACAAATCTCACACTTGCGAATTTCTTCCAAGTTGAGTTTAGGAATATATCCCAGATTAGACAAGTTCTTTAATGACTTGTAATTTACATGTCCTAATCTAGCATGCCACAAATTAGGAGACTCAAGCAAATAAACAGAAGATTTTCCTTTATTTATAAGCTTCGGGTACAATACACAGACTTTTTATCTACCACTGCAACATTGGCTTTAAAAAGTCCATCAACAAGATAACCCTTTCCCACATACATCCCTCCCTTAGTAAGTACAAATTTATCTGATTCAAAAACCATTCTAAATCCTTTCTTACTAAGTATTGATCTAGAGATCAGATTCTTGCGGATATCTGGAACATGTAGCACATCGTTCAGAGTAAGCTCTTTCCCCGATGTCCACTTCAGGATGACCTTGCCTTTTCCTTCAACCTTTGATACGGCTGAGTTTCCCATGAATAGTTGCTTATCTTGCTCTAATATTTGATATTCAGAGAATAATAATTTCTCAGAGCAGATGTGCCGAGTAGCCCCAGTGTCTACCCACCAATCCTTATTGTTGGTTGTCAGATTCACTTCTGACACCACAGCTGAAAGGCTTGACGACTCATGGTCGGTCAAATTTGCCTGTGGATGGATCTTCTTGTTCTTTTTGAGGCGGCTGCGACATTCATTCGCCTTACGCCCCTCTTTGTTGCAGATGTAGCAAGTTCCTTTGAAGCGCATGTTCTTACCTTCTTGGACCTTGCCTTTGTACCCCTGGGAAGTCTTCTTCCGCTTTAAGCCTTTGGAAGTAGACGCTTTCCCCTTTGAGTCTTCGATCACATTGGCTTTTGCTTCGTAGGAGTTCTTACTGCTCCTTTTCTCGGACTTTCTGTTGTCCTCCTCGATTCGAAGCCTCACAATGAGATCTTCCAACTTTAACTCCTTTCGCTTGTGCTTCAGGTAGTTCTTGAAATCTCTCCACGCAGGTGGGAGTTTCTCCACGATAGTAGCAACCTGAAAGGTTTCAGGTAGGATCATACCTTCGGCTTCTATCTCGTGCAAGATAAGTTGGAACTCTTGCACCTGACTGATTACAGTCTTGCTGTCCACCATTTTGTACTCCAGAAATCGTCCTACGACGAACTTCTTGGTACCAGTATCCTCAGTCTTGTACTTCTTGTCAAGACTGGCCCATAATTTCTTTGTCGTTGTGATAGGACTGTAGACATTGTAAAGAGAGTCATCCAGTCCATTTAAAATATAATTTCGGTAAAGGAAGTCACATTGAGTCCATGCATCAGATGCAGGCTCTGGTGGATCTTCTTGCAGGAATCTGGCCAGATGAAGAGTGGTCAAGTAGAAGAGCATCTTCTGTTGCCACGTCTTGAATTCTGTGCCATCAAATTTTTCTGGCTTCTCCGGCTTCGGGTTAGGAAGTGGAGTTGGCATCAAAGCTTGAATGTTTGGTGCCTTGCTAGAGCTATCTTGATTAGTCTCAGACATTTTCTGCAAGTTCAAGCAGAATAGAAGTAAGAAACTTCAATACTTAATTGTCTTAACATTGTTGGGATTCTGCTTAACAGGAATCAATCTGACAACTATTCAAGATCACTGAAATATCAACAATCTAATGGCCAGGTCGGCAAATATCAGGTGGGAGGTTTTCCGTTCAATAGAACGTTCCTTAATTTAAGAACCACCTTTCAATTTCCTTCCTTGGTAAACACCAATTAGACTGAATCTAAATCAGTCTCGATATACTGTTAAGTATATCCCCTGTATAAAGAAATGAATTCACTTATACAGTATTTGGAGTGAGGTACGCTTTTAGAGCGAATCTCCTTAAGACAATTACGTCCCCCGCACCGGTGCTAACGGGATAATGAACGCTGGTCTCCCAAGATACAACACTCCTTCACGGTATTTGGATAGCACTACCAAATCACCGTACGGTCGAACCGTAGTCAACCAGTACCTTCACAGGATCGTTGAAGCAGCGGGACAAGGACAAATTTCGAATGAATATTTACCTTTACTTTGGAGTAGCATCCATTGTTGAGGATGAAGGAAGGTTGAAGAATATTCTTCTTCAGAAGTCCCAGATTCAGACAACAATTGTATAAAAGAATCTGTTGAATTTTCTGAGCCCTCTTTCAGAACGAATTCTGCAGAATCTTCTTTGGAAGTCGCTTCGGAAACCGAGTTACGGATTTCTCACTTCTCGCTGGAAGTCGCTTCAGAACTGTTGGCTGCCCAACTGACGACCCAACAGTCACAACTGTTGCTGCCCAACTGAGCACCCAACAGTAACAACTGTTGGCAGTCCAACAGTCGCAACTGTTGGCATTCTAACAGTCTTGGAGCGGGTCCGTTTGGATCCGGATAGCGGAGCGGGTCCGGTTCGGGTAGCGGAGCGGTATGCTCGCAACCCATACCCGCAGACCCGATTCAAAAGAACCAGGCCGGGTAGGGAACCCGAACCCGAACCCAGGCCCGGTCCCGGCGGCGCCGCGCGCCGCGCGCGCATGCACGCATGTGCGGGCATAGTTCCCTCCCAATCGCGCGCGGAAACTCCAAGTACTCAAAGGGCACGCCCTTTGTTCTCAATTTTCTCTATTTATACACCACGAACTTCCATCCCATGGCCAATGTGGGACTAAATGCTTTTGGCTACCTTTAGTCCCATTTTGGCTTTGAATTAGGCAATCTTTAGACTTGAATATCTCATTCATTCGAAGTCGGAATTGAACATGTGAATATACCACGTTCATCCCAATGGAAGGAGAACACACTCCAACCATCATCCAATTGATTCGATCAACGGATCTCGCCGTAATTCAATTCAAAGATTCACTTTATATTCTTCAATTCCAACAAAAGCAAATTCTTTTTCTTCATCAAATAATTATTTTTATTAAAATGATAAGAGTTTATGAAAGATAAGGGATAACTTTTTTTGGGACCTCATTAAAAACTTATTTAGTGAAACTCGGTGGGACAAAACATTAGACGAAAAAAATGAATGAAAATCTAGAACATAACCGACAATCATTTAACTTTGATAATCCTCATTTAGGATATTGATCTGCTGACTACATTTGGGAATTTCTAAGATGCACTGTTGGTGATTTCTTTGAATTTGATCACTTTTATGATATATCTTCTTTGGCCCTGTTTGCTTCGTTGATTTTTATCTATTTTGAGGAATTCTCTTGCGTATATATAAATAATTTTTTTTTTTTTTTTTTTTTATCTTTCATCAGTTGCAAGATTTAAAATAGTAAACGAGAATAAAAGAAATTAAACAGAGACACAAAAGGATTAGGAAACAAAATGGCAAATAAAAGAACCAAGACATTTTCCTCAATTATTATAGCCTGATAAGCTTATAGCTTATTTGGATCAATGGGCCTTCTGCTAGCTTATTTAGGATCGACTCCTTCAACATAAGAGCTCAAGGCCAACTTGTCATGACAGGCTTATAGCTTATCTGGATCAATGGGCCTTGTATGAAATTTACTATAACTGGTGAGTTGTTTCAATTGGTCAATATAATTGCTGGTGTCTTCAGTTGAGATTAGTCGACATCTATTTGAATACTGAATGTTGTAATCATTAAGTTTCCAATTAATATCTGCCCTTGTTTACATTGTTGAGAGCATTTAAGTTTTGAATTCAATGTAGTATAAAGGAGGCATTCTTCAACAATTAATTTCAACATTTTCATACAGCTAAGTAGTTGGATTAACCCGCAAATGACAGCCAAGAAGCCCACTGAGTCACAGTTAGTTATTAACAATAACAATAGCAAAATGACAGCCAAGAAGCTCAAATAACAATAACAATAACAAAATGAAAAAAAAATTGGATCCCTCCTGTGTTTCGGCCTTGGGCCTGTGCCCTGGTCGCCCTGGTTCACGGCCGGGCCTGCTCATGCACTTACTGGAGCAGGAGAGCCGCCGCAGCCACAGTGAAGATATCTTGCTAGTGCCCATTGTGGGGGTGTTTGGTTGTAAGGAAGTGAGCGGAAGTAAGAAAATGAGAAGTATAATTGCTCAGTTCACTATCTATCCAAACACCGGAAAAAGAAAATAAGAAAACCCCTTTTCCATTTCTCTTTTCTCTTTTACACAACCATTTCCTCGCTTCCAGAGTGCTACAGTTAATTTTGTGGTCATATAAATCTCATTTGTAATAAGTTTGCAGTACAAAACAGTTAATTTTTTATCATGAAAATCTCACTTGCATTTTAATTACAGTTCATATTTATTTTTCTTAATTAATTTTTATTTTCATATTATTTTACCGTCAACTTTGTGGTCAACTTTTCCACTTCCACTTTCACATTATCATCCAAACACCGGAAAAGACATGACATTTTCCAAACCACACTTCCTAATAACATCCAAACACCGGGAAAACTTACTAACCAATTCTCAAGTTCCAAAGGGAACTATTGCCACTTCCTCACTTCTTCACTTCCTCACTTCCACCCTTAACCAAACAGTTCCTGTGTGAAGACTTGAAAACTACAAAATATTTCCCAACTGTGAAAATTTTACATGTGATCTGCTGCTCCACTCTAGCTGTTTTTTCTAGTTTGAATGATGTTGGTAACTGTTGGATTTGGGTCGAACAAATAGTCCCACATCGGCTAGACGTGGGGATGGTCTTGAGTATATAAGAATTTGGACAACTCTAAAGCTAGTCTTTTGAGATGGTACCCAAGTCCTTCAAGTGGTATTAGAGTCATGCCCCGAGCTTGTATGTGTGGATGATCATTGACTATTGACTGGCATTGGAATTAGGCTCATTTTTACTCAGCAGAATTTTTTTTTTTTTTTTAAGAGGCAAGTTGATTGCAGTTGCAAGTCTGCTTACATCCAGAAAGTATGCATTCCAACCATCCCTTTGATCAATAAGTTGTCTACTTGTTTAGTCTGTGATTAGTGATGAACCTGGAGAATTGCACATTAAAGTCGCACCTTCATGTGGTGACTTTTGCCCAAGAGACTGGCCTGTCATTTGTTGTGTGTGTGGATTCCCTTGTTCTCTGAGTGAATTTCTTCATGGATGGTAATTTTGCTTCCAAATTCGTCAACAAAAATCTAGTTTGTGATTCTTCTTGTTACCCTGAAGAGCTTTTCTTTGCTGCCCAAACAGAAAATGTCCACCAGAAGAATGGCGTGCTAAAGATGGTAGTCGCAAGGGAGACACTCAGAGATGAAAAGCTAGCACGAGCCCATGCCTGATGTCCCTCCTCTGTTATAACGAAATTTGCACATTATTTAAAAGAATTTGAGTTGGGTATTAATTTTTTTTGAAGGGTAAACTGTAGAAAACTCTCTTGTATTATTAAAATGGGTAGAAAACTCTCTTGTAATAGAAAATTTCATACAAAATCCCTTTATTATTGTAATATTTTATAATTCCTATAGAATTTAAGATGGACATAAATATATCATATCTTAACTAGCACAACTTTACAAGTTTATTTTTCGTTAAATTCAATAGAAAAAAAAAATTTATTGTCAAATATTACAATAGTACGTGCTATTTTTTTCTGGATTTGATAACCCCAATTTAACCCTTTTTTGAATCTTACACGTGCAATGCATGTACCAAAAATGTAAACAGGAATCAGATGCATTATGAAAACGGACCGTTTTCTCCTGTGACTCATAGAAAAATTTTGTTTGTCGATCCGTATTCTCCTTCTTCTTCCTCTCTCGATTCCCTCTAGTTCTTCCTCCTTTTTCTTTCTCTCCCCCCTCCTGATCGATCGGTCAGTTTTTTACTGACATGAGCGGTATATTAGTTTAATTAAAAATCACGGAAGGGGGATTTTCTCCTGTGACTCATATAGAAACTTTATCCATCTGCCCTTTCGTCTTATTCTTTTTCTTAACTCCCTTGTATTTCCAGCTACTTGTAGGTAGATTGACTGGGTGTGAATGAACAAGCCCAACCGCATCAGATGATTTGCATCGAGAGTGAGAGAGAGAGAGAGAGAGAGAGAGAGAGAAGAATGCTGTTGGCTCGCCGATTGCGCCTTGCGCTGTCCGCTGTAGCTCACGGGCGGCCTCTGTCATCGTCGCCGTCGGTACAATCCGAATTCGTGGCATCTGAAAACAAAAACGAAAGAAAAATCAAAGAGCGGAGCAACAATTTCAGTAGCAAAGGAGGGGACACGCTGGGTAGGAGGTTGCTGAGCTTAGTGTACCCCAAGCGCAGCGCCGGCATCGTCCTCCGCAAATGGGCCGAGCAAGGCAAAACCATCCAAAAGTACCAGCTCAACCGCGTCGTCCGCGAGCTCCGCAAATTCAGCGCTACAAGCACGCCCTCGAGGTACAGTAGCCCTCTATATTCAGCGTTCTGCAAAGTGCACTTCTTATGTTTGAGGAAATGCCCATACGAGAGGATTTGGGTGTTTAGACTCACAAACTAACCAACTGAGCCACTGTGAAAATGACAATGGCAATTGCTACTAGTTCATCAACAAATTTGGGCGCCCATTATTAAGTCGTTGACAAGATTTTCAGCAAATTCCGTGCTTGAATCTATTTCAGTATTTTATGTATGAGATACATAGCTAGCGCATATGATATAAGTTTTGGTATCATTTTACCACCTTGTTCTAGTCATGTCTCATGATACCCTTTTGAGCTAACTTTCGCTCTTTCTGTAAACTGAAAAATATACTACTTTAGATAAGTTTTCAAGTTTGTCTCCTCAGTCTGGTCTTTTGACCTGAGATGGTGGATTCAGCTCTGCCCGTATTGCTCACCTCAGCTTTCATGTTGGCCATCTCTCAAGAAGCTGAACGCTGCGTCTCCTGAAACTAGAAAACACTGTCTCCATCAATGAGGCAATAACCATGGCTGATTGAACCTTGTTAATTTTCTCTTGGCTGAACTGCTCAAGTATATCCTCGAATTTCACATCCTAAAACTTGACCAAGTGGAACGCTTATGTATACCAATACTTTGTTGGTTTCTGGAAAGAAATGCATTCATTGAACTAACCAGCTTATTCAGACTAGACTGTAGTTGTATCAACTACCTCCAACACACAAATCAATAAAGTCGAATTGCCATGTATTTCCTAGGGATCTTTCTGAAGGTCCTGAATAGCACTTTGGATGATCATATATTAATCTAAGTATTAGTCTTCCTAAAGTTGTCAAAGTTGATTTGATAAATTATAGCTTCGTATATATCTATGTTTGAGAAACCAATATAAACTTTGATCCCTCTGCGGTACAGGTATATACTAGTATACCTCTTAAATTTGAATTTAATCTCTTTTTCAAAATTGTATTTTGAATTTAAGCTTCATATCATCTAGAGCCATAGCTAGGATCAATTGAGGATTATAGTATTAGAAGTGCTGGACATCTAATGGTCTGTGTAATCTTCTGTAAATTGTTATCAGTTTGATCATATATTTGCTTTAGATTGTATACTTTCATTTCTACAACAGGAAAATCAGCTTCATCCAAATCGTCCATCACATTTTCAGTCATTGTTCAACTTCATTGGAATTCAGCTCTGGACCATGTGACTAACTTCACCCGAACAGGCTCTACTTCTCCCTAACAACATAGCCAGCGAGCAATTATTAAGAATCCAACAAGCATTTTTGTTCATGAATTTTGTTGCACTTTTCCAAACGTTTATTGTAATGCACAGAACAAAGATCATATTACCTCTGTTGTGACCTTCTGCTCCTCTTTTCACTATAAATCTTATCAAGCGTACTCCAATTCCTCTAACAGTCAGAGACGAAGTTGTTTGGCTAAGAAGCGGACCAGAAATTTTATAAAGATAGGACTTTAAAAAGTTATTTCACTATTTTGCTACAACTTTTAACTAAAGATTACACAATAACTTGTAGGAGAAATTCAACTTAAAAGATAATAAAAATGAAAAATTATAAAGATATTTACTTGGATAGTTGGATTCTTCTTCATCAGTCGCCAATTAACTAACATGCTCTACTCCAATTTGTGATATTCCTTTTGACATATACCAAACAAAAACTCAGTAGTTTGTCGTTCATTTTCAGTGCAAATACTTTTAAGGAAAACAATAGGACACCTATCCTATAAGTTAAAAAATTTACAAGTTTGTTTCCAAACTGATATTCCAGCCATCAATCATAGTAGTGCACCCATGTTCCTACCAGCATTTTTTGTTGTTTCAACAATTTCTTGCGTTAACCGTGTTAACTCTGGTTGTTAGAAATTTATACTTAGCTGGTAGGTTGGTAGGTTGGTAGATTTGGGGCCTTGAATCCTATTGTAATTCCACACTACACCTTCACTAAATAGATACTGCAAGGAACACACTGTAGTAGTTTTTTCGAGTTTGCAACATCAAAACTATGTCCATTTACATGGAGAGAGCTAGTTATCTTGGCGTGGCATGACCAGTGTCATGATCTGGAAACTTTCTCCAAGTGTTTTCTAGCCTAAGGGATAGTCAAATAATTAATCTCTAAAGGGTGGTGGTGCCTAAATCTACCTATCTTTGAGTTTGGTTTACCTTCTCTTACCCAATGTTTGCCTCCAAACTCAAAAGATTGTCTTCCTTGAAATTGACTCCTATCCTAATGAACTGCCTAGCCTCATTTGGCCATCTACCTATCCATCTTCTTCATCCTCAATTTCTTCAATCTCTCTCTCTTGAATAGCTCGAGGATGTCATGATTCTGCTGATTTCTCTTAAATTTTATATCATTTGTTCCTGAACTTCAATTTTAAGTTGATGTTTTATTGATCTTGGAATCTGATTTAATGCTTAACTTGTGATGGATTTATTCTGATTATCCTGCCGAATGCATCTTGTCACAAAAGTTGCATTTGGTTTGAAAGACATACTTGGAAAATTTTAAACTACAATAAATTAGTCCAAATAATAAACTACAAGAATTATAAGTTACAGTGATGTAAATTGTTACATTACCGGATTAAAGTGAAGCTAGAAGATGAAACTAACTAGAAACTAAATTCACAAGTCCAAAATTCTAGAAGGTTTTGAGTTCACATGTAAGAGTCCAAAAGGGAATGAGTTTAAAAGTCCAGGAGTCCATAATTACATATGTGATTAGCCCAAGAAAATTTGGAAGTGTCATCACTTGGACAAGTCCACAGTTTATATGTCCAGTATTAATCCACAATTATTTCTAATGTGCATGAGTTTTTAAGACTTAAAATTTGCATGGTTAGGAATTATTAACTCTAAGCAACTATCATGTTGGTTAAAATTAGTACGCAAAAACAACTTGCAATTAGCAAATGTCTTCAAAAAACTTGCAAAGATAAATATAGCCCCTAGTAATTATCTAAAACAAAGAAGATTTAGTAATCAACTTGAACTTGAAAAATAGTTCAAAAAAAAGAAACTAATAAAGTAACATTTACTAGTAATTATTTTTTACTTTAAAAAACAATAAAAAGCAACTAATAATATTTTATAAAATTGTCTATTTATTTAAAATTAGCAAAGTTTGGTAATTACTACTTATCTAATATTTTAAGAGAAATAAGAGGCCAAAAGTGTCTAAATTATTTACTTAAATAAATTAAATAAGAAAGTGACAACTAATAATTATCAAGAAATTAAAAGAAAGTAACATAAGAGTAGTCGTAAGAGCTCTATCTTATGGTTAGGAAAAATTCACAAAAACTATTAGAAAATTAAAATTGACAACTATTCGTTATAAAATAAAAAATAACTTGCAATTAATTACATATTACACTGTAGAGATATTCGCTTGATGTTAACTGGAAAGATTGAGACTATTACGGAGGTGAGGTGGACTGAGGTACTTGGCTGTGGTCCCTTGAAATCAACCTGAAAACTCTGTAGGGGAGGTTGGTTTCATTCCCTGATCTATGATCCTTTGATACTTAATTTAGCTCGGCCTGTTAGAGAATTGAACACTTAGAAAGAATGATCCTACCTGGGGGTAATAGAACAAACCTAGTTGACTAGATACTTTTGCACAAATATAGAGCAAAGGGTAGACACGGTTATTTCTCAACCTTTCCTTTTACCAGTGTAAAGGGTGTTAGGTGCCACTGTAGCACAATAGTAAAACTTTTTTTTGCAATATGCAAGAGGTCTGGGGTTCAAATCCTGCTTGCAACATGTTACGACCTATATATCCCCCCTCCCCCCCCCCCCCCCCCCCCCCCCAAAAAAAAAAAAAAAAAAAAAAAAGTGTAAAGGGTGACTCCTAGAACCTCGTGGAACCTAAAAACAATAAGGAGAGGTCTTGTGACTTGTGAGGACCGTCCCTCTTGTCGACGCAACTCCTTACCTGAGCCAACTGATACCACTTAATTCTTGGCACATGAAAGAGATATGTGAAATGTGTATAATCTTATCCACTATTGATCACAAATCATCCATGAAACTCATTTGACAGGAACATGGTTAGGTAGAGAAGCAAAAAACGATACCATAATATGTTATGTGTCATTATATACAACCGAAAATTAATACTTCATTCTAGCATTCCATAGAGAAAATTATACCTATTTAAACATGCAATATAACACAGTTATAAACTTGTAATATGACACACACACATTTATAGACTTGATTGTTTTCAGAAGGATTTAAGCAGGAATCATTTCCACTCAAATTTAATGTTACAACATTAAAATATAAAATCCACTCTGTTGAAATTTATCGACATTATTTAAAATAATTAAAATTCAAAAGGCTAGTGCTTTTTAATTTTCTTGTCCCTGCATCAAGAAGGCACAAAATGGATGGCTGAAAGTAGCATATTACTTAGATCTATGACTTTCAACAGATAAATTCTTGATCCGACTATTTTATCATAATCTAAATATTTAAAAATCCTTACACACCAATTTTTGTTAGGTTTCAAATATTCTACACCGGTTAACTAACTAACTCACTATTTCGGTTGTTCATTTTACACCTACTTAATGAATAAATAAAAAATATTCAAAACACTTGAATTTTTTATTTTTAAGCACTATTAACAACGTAGATCAACTCTAACGGAGTAGATGTTCAATTTGATAGACCTAACACTGAATTTGAATGTCATCTCCATATCCTTTCTAAAGGACCCAACTCTCTCTCTTTACACACGCACATAGGAAAATTGAAATTATTAGCCAAAAAGGTTGAATTTGAATGTCCTCTCCATATTCTTTCTAAAGGACCCAACTCTCTCTCTCTCTCTCTCTCTCTCTACACGCGCGCGCGCACACACAGGAAAATTGAAATTATTAGCCACAAAGGTTTTGTTTTATGATTACAATATGTATAGTGTCACGAAGGCAGATTAACATCAACTTAGTAATTAGCGAGTTACATGTGTACATATATAAATAGTATGCTACATAACCACAGAGGCAATTAGGAATTTCCTTATTACCTTACTCACCAAACTTGCTACCATGTTCCTTTTCTTGGAAGAGTGCAAATCAAATGTGAGAGTAAAAGTGATTAGAGAACTTTTACAAACAGGCCCCCACCTGATGATGATGTTAAATTCCTGCTTGCCTTGCGATTTAGGAGGCCAGTTGGTGGTAGAGAGATCTATATAATCTGTGAAAAAAACATCCATGAACCCGGGCTTTTGAGCCTGTCTATGTCCCCCTCCCAGGCACACAAAAATCCCCTTTAAGGTGCCCATCAGGAAATTCTTTTTAGAATAGTGTCTTCGCTATCTCATTCATCTCTGTCGGTCATATCACTAGTCAATAGAGAAGAGGGAAAGCAACTCAAATGTAAGACTATAAGAGAAATTTTTGATGGTTTAGTAGAGAAGAGAAGGTTGTAGTCAATTTGGGTTATTTCCCATTAATATATTTTCTCTTGGCTATTTAATTTATATCGTGGCTATGGATTCATACAGATATGTGAATGGATGAGGACTCAACCAGACATCAGGTTGTTACCAGGAGATTATGCTGTTCACTAGGACTTAGTTGCAAAGATCCGTGGCTTGTCTAGTGCTGAGAAGTTCTTTGAAGACCTCCCCGAGAGGATGAAGGGTCCACCTGCACTGCTCTCCTACACACTTTCGTGCAGAACAAGATGTCGAGCAAAGCTGAGGACTTATGAAACAGATGTCTGTTCACGACCTTCTCAGGTGTCCTCTTCCTTTTAATCATATGTTAGCCCTCTATATTGCCACTGGTTCAGTTGACAAAGTAGAAGAGATGGTTAAGGAATTGAAGAAGTACACAATACCTAATGAGCTCACTTACAATCTATGGTTAACTGCGTGTGCCAATACAAATGACATGACCGGTGCAGAAAAGATCCTTGAAGAGATGAAGGAGAAGTGATTAGCAGCTGATTGGGTAACATACAGCATATTGACCAGCATGTACATAAAAGCAACCAATCTCAAGAAGGCGAAAGAAGCGTTGGATGAGATGGAGAAAAGAGTTTCCAGACAGGAACGGACCGCATACTGTTCTCTTATTAGTTTGCATGCAAGTCTATCGGACAGGGAGAATGTATATCGAATATGGGATAAAATGAAATTGATGTTCCGGAAGATGAGTGACGTTGAGTACAAATGCATGCTATCGTCTCTCACGAAATTGGGTGATATCGAACAAGCTGAGAGTATCTACGAGGAATGGGAAATCGGTATCAGGAACACAAGATTCCAGGGTTCCCAACATTCTGTTAGCTTTTTATGTCAAGAAGAAGATGATACAGAAAGCCGAGAGTTTTCATGCGCGCACATTAAAAGCAGGAATCGAGCCAAGCTACAGCACTTGGGAGCTTCTGGCCTGGGGATATCTGAGAGAGGAGAGGATGGACAGGGTACTGGACTGCCTGAAGAAAGCCTTTCGTGTTTGGAGAAATGGCAGCCTGACCCTAGAATCGTGAGAAGTGTGTTTGACAAGATCGCGAAGCTGGGCAATGTTGAAGATGCAGAGCAGTTCTTGGTGATGCTCGGGAAGCAGGGTATGTGACGACCGAGATCTACAACTCTTTGCTTCGAACTTATTTGAAAGCTCGCAAGATGCCTCTTATAGTTGAAGAACGCATGAGAAGCGATGATGTTGAGTTGGATGAAGAGACTCGCCAGTTGCTGAGGGAGAAGTAAATTTTGTGTAGCAACCTCTGTTTCAACTTTGATTTCCTGAGAGAGGATTGCTTACATCTCGAATGCCAGTCATTTTTAGCTCTAGCCTTTGGTGTGTTTATGTACAATTTTTGGTCACTGTGCTAAAATTATGTGTTTTGTTGTGCATACAATGACGATACCCTAATTTATGCATATATATCTAATAAACATAGCCGTATAAAATGTGATAACAATGTAATATTCATTGATAGTTTATCAAAAATCATCGACTGATACCAAACAGAAGTTCATATTTGTTGGCAGTTTGGTTAACTGATGGTGGTGTACAGGTCAAACCCACAAAAGTACTAAATCCATGGCACAAATCTGCACGCAGAAATTAATTTGAGCATATATTTGCATCCTAAAGTTATGGTGCCTCATTTAGTGGTAAAAATATGAGGTTAAGATATCACAATCGAGAGTTGAGATGAGATAAAGATTATTTGGTCAATTTAGGCTGCTTTTTGCATCAAGAGTCACAGGATTAGTTGCTATCTGTGTTTGGTAATAGAGTTAGGAATTAAAATTTAGTATCTTCGAAGAAAAGAGGTAGGAATTAGCTTTTTTGTGTTGTTTAGTTAAAATTAGAACCAACAAGAGTTAAATTGAGATAGAGAAAAACAAAGACAAATGTTAATTCTCAAAATTTTGATGAAATTAGTAACTCAATAGATTTTGTGTCGTTTCTGGGTGACTCCATACCCCATCATTACTTTCTAATTCTTCACGAGGGCTAACATGACATGGATATTCACCTCTTTCTCCTCTAAGAATATCCAATTCGGTAACACTCACAACTTCTCTCTCACACAAGGCACCAACCAACAACAACGTAAGAATCAAAGACACCCCAAGAGAGAAATCAAAACAAAACACAAGAAAACGAAGGAAATAAATAATTCCCACAGCTTCTTCACAACCTGTTAACGTCCAACTCCACCCCATTTATAAATTCCTTCTACGTTACAACTACAATGTACCTATTATATAATCCGTCGTCGTCGATGCTGCCACCACCACCACCACCTGATGTCAAGCATGGGCGCCCAATGGAGCAAACAAATGGAACGCCGGAAGGCGATCGCCGCCGAGAAGAAGACCCTCGCCCATCTTCTCACCTCGGCCGGCGAGCTGTTCCCCGGCTGCGAGTACCGGCCGGTGGACCGGAAGTCATGGATGTCGAGCCTTGATCCGAACAAGCTGAGGGTCAGTCAGATTGTGTGGCCGGGGACTCACGACTCGGCCACCAACAAGATCGGCATACGGTTCGTGTCCAGGCCCTTTGCGCAGTGCCAGAATTGCTCCATCTACGAGCAATTAGTGACGGTATTCACTAATTTGCATACGTACATAAATATATATTTTTTTTCTGATTTTACGAATATAAATGTATAAACCTGATCTCATGTGTTTGCAAGGGCGCCCGTGTTCTTGACATAAGGGTTCAAGAAGACCGCCGGGTCTGCCACGGAATCCTGACCACCTACTCCGACGACGTCAAGCGCTTCCTCTCAGAAACAGAGTCCGAGATCATCATCCTGGAAATCCGTACCGAGTTCGGGCACGAAGACCCTCCTGATTTCGACAAGCACGTCTCCGCAAGCTCGGCGACGTCCTGATCCCCCAGGACGACGCCGTGTTCACCAGGACCGTGGCCGAAGTGCTGCCGAGGAGAGTTATATGCGTATGGAAACCAAGAAAGTCGCCGGCGTCGAAGGCCGGCGACCCGTTGTGGAGTGCAGGGCAGTTGAAGGACAATTGGATTGATACTGACTTGCCCAACACGAAAATTGAGAGCAATATGAAGCGTTTGAGCGAGCAGGGCAATGTTGGGTCGAGAAGCACTTTTATAGGGTGGAGAACACGGTGACGCCGCAGGCCGATAACCCCGTGGTTTGCGTCAGGCCGGTGACGGAGAGGATACGTGGGCACGCGAGGCTGTTCGTTTCGCAGGCGTTTGCTCGGGGGTTTGGCGATAGCCTGCAGGTATTCTCGACGGATTTCATTGACGAGGATTTTGTGGATGCTTGCTTTGGGGTGACCCGTGCGAGGTTAGAGGGGAAGGCATGAAAGCTTGGTGTTTTCTTTTTCTTTTTCATTTTTTGATTATTGTGTCTGTTTATCTGTAAATTATATTATCAGGTGGGTATTTGGTGGTATGAATGAACTGTGATTTATATTTGGAAAGAAAATTTTTGATGAGATGTGACTTTTTTGTGAGAATATATAAATTTAGTTGTAGGATGGGAGGAGATTATTTTCTCTCAAAGGAAACAATATTGCCTTTATTCATGGTTCTCTGATTCACAAATTATATTCTGGCTTAATTTTGCATTCACCATTGTTAATCGAAGAAGAGCATTGATACTCAAAAAGTCAAAACAAGCTGTTTGTAGATCCTTGCTACCACTCGGCTAGAGAAAAATGGAAGGAAAATACAGAAGTAATTTTTTCTCTCTTGTTGTATTTTCTTATTTTAACTAATAAGAACTTGAGATTTACATTATCAATTCCTCGGGGTAGATAAGCAAGATCAATTGGAAAATAAGAATAAATAATATTTGATGCATATGATGTGGTGTATGAAGATCAAGTATCATAACCACACCCAGCAACCCTAATTGGAAGACAACACCAACAAATTAATTTATTTCATGTTGACGTTATTTGCTTTCCACCCTCATTTGCTATCCTCAATTGATGGGGCTTGTAGCATGTCAATGGACCAAGCTAGCTAATTTACTAGCAAGCTCATGGGCAACATGAATAGGTGTTTGTCTTAGTTTGGTGGAATTGACATAGAATTTGGCCCAACCTTTGTTTGGACTCACCTTGAGCCAATGATGGAAGCAAACATTATATTGTATTAGCATGAGTTTTGTCTTTTTTTTTTTTTTTTAAGAAAATAGCATAATAGCCTGTTGGACAGTTAGAGACAATTATTAAAATGTTATTATATAAAAAAATTAAAATATAAATGCAATATTAAAGATGGATTCGTTTTATATCAAAACTCAATAAAATAGGTGATGAATTTTATTTTTAAACTAAAATCCAAACTCTAAAACTGAATAATCCCACCACAGTGTGTATCAGATGAGAGACTCTCTCAGCATTCCACTGCGACTCTGGTCGCAGTCCTAAAAAATTTCAGATATTCTCAGTCTAATTAGCACTGCGATCATGATAGCAATCCTCATAAAACACTGCGACCATGATAGCAGTCCTCAAAAAAAATACTACGACCATGATAGCAGTCTTCACAAAAACATTGTGACCATGGTAGCGCTGTAAGTAGGATCTGGTTAAGGTACATTTTTCTTATATATATACACACATCCATACTTTTGTCATTCCAGAAGGGTTCGAGGTTGAATCCTTCTCACTCAAATACAATTCAACGATATCAGAATGCAAGATCCATTTCATTGAAGTTTGTCTACATTATTTTTAGTTACTAAAAATCAAAAATTATGTATTTTGAATATTTTTTGTCCATCCATTAAGTAGACGCAAAATGAACGGCCCAAATTAGAATCTAAGTGCATAAACAAATAAGATACATATTCCATATATGCATCCTAATATTGATATATAGTTTGGATAAGAATATGAAATTTTAACTGTACTATACCATAAGTCGCAAGGGTAAGGAAGTCAATTGGGTCGTGCTAGGACAAACCCGGCCCGGGCATCCGCCCGGCCAACAGGCGGCCCGCCCGGCCCGGCCCGATCCGGATTCCAAATATGGAACTCGGGCATGGCCCAAGGCCTGGGTGGCCCGGCCCCGGGCCAGACCCGGGCCGACCCGTGCCGACCTACCATTTAAAAAAATAAAAAAAACTTAAAAAACTTTTAAAAACTTCAAAATTCTAAAAAAATCTAAAAGATTTCCAAAAACTACTTATTCAAGTTGTGATAAAATTAGCAAAGAATATTACAAGGCGTGAAATCAAAAATATATTTTTATTAATGATCCAATAAAATAGATAATTGATACAAGTACAATTGAAGTATTAATCAATTTTTTTTTCAAATTTATCATTAATACATAAAAAAGTACAAGTCTTCGTTCTTCGTACATTTTATCAATCATAGATAAAAAAATATAAGTCTTCATTCATCTTCTAAGGAGTCTTCTGGAGAATCTTCGATGAGATCGTCAATTGTTTTATTTTGACTTCTTTTTTCCCTATCCAGCCAATCTTTTTCGCATATGGTCATCTCGATCACATCCGATACCAGACGGTTTCTCGTATCAGTCAGCACTCGGCCGCCCATACTAAAAGCAGACTCCGAAGCTACTGTAGATGCCGGAGGAGTTAGTAAGTCACGTGCCATGATGGAAAGCATAAGATAAGTTGATGCCTGTAATTTCCACCATCTCAAATATCAAAATTTTCAAATCCTGAGTCTTGATCGATCTCAGGAGTCACAACACGTATATAATAATGAAGTTCATTTAAAAAGTCAGAAGTTCTAGAATTTTTGGAAGCTGATAAAAGATCAGAAAATAATAAAATCTACTACTAGATGTTGAAGAACTTTGAGATGAAGAAAATTGTTTATTTTCGTAAGTAGTTTTATAAAAATCATATAACTTAGTTATAGAAGAATCAATATCTGCCCACATTAGGGCAGAACTATCCTCATAATCCATCATTTCATAAAAATTTTCAAGTAAAAAATTTACATCCATTAAATTTAATCTTAGGATCCATAATATCAGCAAAATAAAATATAAAAGGAAAATTTAAAATATTTATTAAAATTTTTCTCCATGGAAGCAAAAATATCTCTTACAGTATCAATATTTCTACATTTAGAAAATATTTCACTTGTTTCAGTTAACTCATAAAATATTATACTTGTCATTGGACAATAAATACCAGAAAATAATTTTGATATTCTTTCAAATCTTTTTAAAATTCACAAATCCATTCACAAATTTGTCGTTCCTCATCGAAAATAAAACAATTAGGAAATTCTATAGAAATAAACCTATTTATTGCCTTCTTATAAGGAATCGCTTTACTCAACATATTATGTGTTGAGTTTCAATGAGTTCTTATATCTTAAGCTAATTTTAGCAGGTAACCCTAAGTCCGAACAAATTTGTTTGAAGGTTTGCCTTCTTGGGTTGCTACTTTTAATAAATATAATAAAATCTCTTAATTTTTGAATATAACCATTAATTATTTTTAAACCTTCTTGTACACATAAGCTAATAATATGACAAACGCATCGAACATGAAAAAAATTCATTTAAAATAAGTTTTAAATAATTTTTTAAAATCTCAATTACTGTAATATTTTCGCTAGCATTATCAAATGAAACAGTAAAAATTTTAGAATCAATTTTATAGCAACACGCATTATAATCTTACTAAGATTTAAAGCATAATTAGGATGAGAAAACTTTTTAAAACCGATAATTCTTTTATTTAAAACCCAATCAGAATTAATAAAATGAACAGTAATAACAATATAACGGTAGACGTTAAGGATTTCCCAATAATCAGGAGTGAGTGTAATTTTATGGGGCAAAAATGATAAAACTGCAACTAATATTTGTTTTTATTTTTCAAATACTTTAAACATTTTTGAGCTTATAGTGTTATTACTGACAGGCTTATAATCAGAATTATGAGTGGTTCTAATATAATCTGTAAATGCATCGTCTTTAGCCATACTAAAAGACTGTTTAGATTGAATAAGATATTTCGCTAAATTTATTTTATCTGTTGCACGATTATAACTAAAAGTGCCTAAAGTATCACCCAAAGTGTTAATTTGGGTTTGTCGTGGTTGATGTTCGGGGTATTTGCTCTTAATATGTCGAGCAAGTGGATTAGTTCTCGCATTTTTGGGAAAAAATATGAAACATCTGGGCACAACTTGCATTGAGCCTTCCTAACTTCATTAACAGTTAATTTATCAAAATATTTTCAAACTCCAGATTTAAGAGTTGTGAGGCAGCTGATACCTCGGGGGAACTAATAGGTATATGAAGAACAGTGTTAGGTACATCAGAAGAAGCGTTAAAATCTGTGCATGGTGTAAGTTGTGTGTATGGAATTTGTGGAGTGTCATCTAGTGCCATATTTAGGGCTTCCCACGTATCATTACAAATATTAAAATTACCATGAAATCTAGAGCCAGAAGCTTGGTTAGATCCAACTTGACTAGAATTGACATCCATTTTTTTTTTACTAGTTTCTAATTTTATAAAATATAAATATCGAATTGAAGAGCTTGAAGAGCTTGCAGAGAGAGAGCTTGGAGAGCTTGTAAAGAGAAAAAAGAGTTTGTAGAGCTTAAGGAAGATGAAGAGAGGAGTAGTTTTTGTTGTGTGAAATGAAGTTGGGGGAGTCCAAGTATTTATAGAGGAGAAGAAAGTATTTTTGTACAATTTTTTTTGCAAAAAACACAAAAACACATCATATGCCCATTCGGGGGTTTTCGCAAAAAAAATTTGCAAAACACCCCCCCCCCCCCCCCCCCAAATGGCTATAATAGCCGTTGGGATTAGGCCGGGGGGTGGGTTTGCAAATAAAAATTTGCAAAACCCCCTCCCAACGGCTCTTAGAGCCGTTCGACTGTCGACTTGGCACGTGCCAGCCCAGGCCCAGGACTGGCACAGCCCACAGGGCCATGGGCCGCCTATTTGCAGACCCGGGGTCGACCCGCAAAAACCCTGGACCTGGGTCCTGCCTAGGCCGGTTGTGTCCGAGCTACCCCGGGTCGTGCCCGTGCGGGTTGCCTGACCGGGCCGTCCCAATTGACATCCCTACGCACGGGTTGAAACATGGATCTCAAATCTTGATTCTAACCCTGAACATCACACATTGAGATATGGATATGCATCCAAAAAAAAAAACTTATTTCTAACATGTTCACTTTAAATTTATTTCTAACTCACTTAAACTGTACTATGCCATTACTTTCTTCTTCCAAGCTTTCTCATAATTAATTTTCTTCTTTTACTTAATTTTGATTCAAATCTCTCTCTCTCTCTCTCTCTCTCTCTACACACACACACCACATCCGATTCTTACTGACTCATCTAACCACCTTTCTTTCTCTTTGAAAATTTCTCTCTATTTCTCTGTTCTCTAATTCATTTTTTCAACTTTTTTCTCATTTCCTCCCTAATTCTCTCTATGTTTCTTCTCTCTTAGTGCATATATAAATAGGATTCTATGTGATGAGGTCCAAATTCAGTGTTGGATTTTGGTGTTCAAAACAACTATTCCTGAATTCGGTGTCCAAAAAGTGTTAAAAACATTTCCCCTTTTTTAGAATATAGCATAGTGTCAGTGTGAAACATTGGCTCCCCCGAACGCGAGAAACCGTACATTAAGAAAGAAAACGTAATCCTGGCCAAGAGAAAATACTTCCCAAATAAATCTTACTAGAAAGCTGTTGAATGCTTGGAACCAAACTTGTCATAAGATCCCTGTTGCATTCTAACAACTGTTGAAATTTCACATCATCCTGTAAACACATGTTTACAAGAAATTATAAAATTTTAGGTACAAATTTGGAACAAGGGGTAAATGAAAACACCATCTGCATTATAATCCATGGACAGCCACTCTTCCTTGGGTGAGTAAGCTTTTTACACTCACACCAGCAGATATCTATTGCTCTCAAATACAATAGGAGAACTGAAAGGAATCACAAGAATAAAACACTCATATATTGAATCACAAAACTAATAAAATGGTAATTACAAATGCGGTGGAGATTTTTCCTATGCGATTGATCGAACGGTCGATCTCACACCACAAATGAGAAGGGGCTTTGTTTGAATCGAGATTATGATTTTAGATTCAACACAGTAAAGGGGAGAGATAGAGATTTTACGTGAAAATATAAATTGAAAAAACAACGGGAGGAAAGAGAGAGGAACTCACTATATTTTGATGATTGTAGTGAAATTCAGTAGAGTATTCCTTTGTTTACAATTTTTAGATCTAGTTTTCTTCAGTCCTCTCTAGTTTTCTTCGGTCCTCTTCGTTCAGGGATTTCTACGAATATAAATACTCAGAAGAAACGTAACAGATAGCGCTGATCTTAGGGTCCTCGTATCTGCATGATTTCTTGTTGGAATCTTTCTATACCCCGTCGGATTGCTTTTCTTGATTGGTATGCCGGAATATCCGCTACCATTCGTAATCGCCTCTATTGAAATAGGGAGAGTCGTTTGGAACGTGGGATATCCTAGTGCTGAGCTGGATCAAGCGAAGGCGGGAATCCTCATAGAAGACCTGTATTGTGATGATCAGAGAGAGACTTAGTCCTGAAGCTTCTCCCTCAGGGTTGGATGCGCTCTCGGGACGAGACTCAGGGTCCTTTCCTTAGGGTTGAATGGAATTTGGGCGAGACCCAAGATCTCTCTCCTCGGACTTAATGTGATGTCGGGGTGCGGCGGAATACATGACTCGATCCTAGGAAATTCCCAGAATTAACCACTACATCGCTTTTTACGGTCCCAATCAGAGACCTGCAAGATGTCACTTCTGGGACAAAATAAAATCCCTTAAGCTCAGATGGAATCTCCTATGGGTGATTCATGGGGATTTCAATGTCATGCATTTCTTGCATGACCGCCGGAGGGGGGAATGGCAAGGATAGAGAGATTTTTAACTGAGTTATTAGATCTACATGATCCTCGAAATCTCAATCTCGATAGACAATTTACCTGGTCCAATCTGCGGGATTCCCCTTGCCAGCCAAACTGGATAGTTTAGGTTTAAGGTGATTAGGAGGCCAATTCCCCTTGTCCTCTACTAAGTGCACATGCAAACCTACCTCTAATCCTGTCCTGATTTGCCTGTCAATGGGAGAATCCAAGAAGCAAACTAGAAGACGACTTAGATTTGAGAAAATTTTGTTCCTGGAGGAGAGTCTTGACTCTATTGTGATAGAAAGTTGGAACCGTTGAGACCACACTAATAATTGGGTTATGACACCAACTGTTGTGCATCCAAACCGTAATCGACGTTGCGATACCGTGACAATATGCAATACTTGTAAAAGAAAACTAGTATAGTAAAGTAGCAATACCTACACAAAAGAGAAATAACATGAGAATTTAACGTGGTTCGGTCAAAACCGGCCTATGTACACGGGGAGAGAATTTAAGAGAGATTTATTAATAAACTTGATGCAATAAATCTAACATTTCCTTGATTTTCACAAGAGTATTCACCTTTCTCTTGAATCTGTCTAAATTACAAGAGTATTTTTTCTCTTTGCAACTCACCTACTCCTTTTTTGCATTGGCTTCTTTTATTCTCTTTGTGTTGTTACAATGTACTAGTTTACAACCTTTATTTACAGAGTTTTACAATACAAATTCTATTCGAACAATGAGATGATCTTAATTATTGGATATTTGAAGAACTTAATCAATCCTTGTAGGAGTTGATTTCCTTAGTCTAAAACAATTCTAAATCCTTCAATCTTTAGAAACACATCATTCAATGAATATAATTTGAGTTCTAAATAGAGTCCACCAAAAAAGAAACTTGAACGCACTCGAAAAAGAAACATAAATCTGATTCTGGGCCTCTGGCTATCAACAGGCCCGAGCGGCTATCGACAAGCATGATGATAATGATTGTTGTCTGTCAAAAATTTGAGCTGCGTTTCTTCTCTGTTGAGTGTAGTCGATGGGCCCCATTGTGTGTGGTCAACTGGCCTGTCGACTGCCACACTGTTCTCTTTGATCTCCTTTTTTTTTCAAATTTCTTCTTCTTCTCCAATCTTGATTGGATCTTCTTTGATCATCATCTCTTCTTAAAAATAAGACAAATCTACAATAATCACCATCTTGACTTACTTTTCAAGCATTTAGAAAAATACATTAAAAATTTTAAAATTTTACCTTGATTTGAGCTTCAAATCTATATCTTTATTTTTGTTTCAAAGTTTTGAAGAAAAAAAAAAACAAGTTTTGGGATTCTAGTTTTTTGTCCAAAATTTCTATATCATTTCTAGAGTTTTCCCAGAGTTTTCTTTGTGTGTTTTTCTTTTCCAAAAACTTTATGCACTCACACACTTTAGCTTTTCATTTCAAATCTATTCTCTAGGATCTTATATTGTGAGAAAATTTATTTGTGATCTTTTGCGATCACTAAGAGTTGTTTGTGATCATTGGATCACTAATTGTATTTCTTTCTTTACTTTGTGCTCCCTCTTGTGTAAAGGTGTGAGAGTTGGAGTTGTGTACTCTAAGATTTTAAATTGTAATTCCTCAGTCGAGGTCCCTGTGTGGAAGATCCTATAGTGGATAGTTGAAATTCTTCTGTGTGAAGGCGGAGACGTAGAGTAGTGGCTTGAACCTCAAAACATATCCCAGTGTTTGCGTTTAATTTTTATCTCTCAACTCTCATCTCTCTTTATATCCTGCATTGTTGTTATTATTGCTCATTCATATACATACTTGATATGGTTTGTGTGCTCCCACTTGTATTGAAGCAAGAGAGCTATTAAAACACATCAACTCATAATTCAAAGGAATCGTAAGTAGTTCCGGAGCCCTTCATGGGGAATTCAGACTCACTCTTGGTTATACATAGTGTGTATTTAGCATTTAGTTTTAAATTCCGCATTATTTGTCTTAAATTAGCACTGCACCTATTCATCCCCCTTCTAGGTGTACTATGAAAAAGAAGAAAGGGAAGGAAAAAGGTTGCCTTGAGGTGGTGGTTCCGATGGCGGTCGGATTGGAGTAAGTGTTGCTGCCCAATCTAAATAATGTGGAGTTACAAGGAACCCACCTTTGACCTCTTTCTTATTAATATTATTATAACCCCCCATTTATTAGGATCATGCAAGATTCTAACATGAAATTATCCCAGTTATATGACCAATCTTGAAATATCATCTCATAGTCATAATGTTTTACATCTTGGTCCAACAAAAGAATGTGATTCGATTAAATGGATGATTTGTGCTCCGAAATGAAAGGAATAAGAACCAATACTGACTCGGGAATAGGACTTGAATTAAGTTTGGTTTCGAGAGCCGGTTTTAATTTAAGAGTTGAGTCCAGACCAAAGAGTTGAAATTTATATTCTTTTCCCACTAATGGAGTGTGACTTTCCAAATAAGTGGTTCAATTTCAAGATTTATGGGTACAAAATTAATGTTGGCTTGGTAATGTGATCCAAAATTGGATAAGGTAACCAGCGTCAACATAAATTCAAATTTGAAACTAAATCACAAAATTGAAGATTGGGTTCATATTTATGTTCAAGTTCAACCTCATTGAAGTAAAAATTTGCCAATTTGTTAGGGGTTTGGAATTGGTCAAGTTCAAAAGTGATATGATGAAACTGAATCTTGTCTATAGTTTTCGAGACACCATGATTCCTGGTTCCTATCAATATGACTAGAAAAATCAGGAATGATTAAAATGTGCTAGGTAGAGTTTTATCACACCTATCAATCATTGGATTGCATAACAGATCTAACTCTGTCCTATTAATGATTAGTTGAAATCATTTTAAATCTAAATCAAGGCTTCTAAACTATTTTCCAAATCAGTCGGTTCTTCTTGTTGTGGTGGGACTTGAAAAATGGAATAGGATCTTGGATTTGGAAGTTTTGTGAGATTGTGAGTCCATCATGTTTTAGAATTGTCGCTTGGACAAATGTAAGGCTTTTATACTCTTTTCTAACTCGAATTTTTTCTTTATCAGTTGATCTTGAAATAAAGTATATGAAGCTGATGTTGAAAATGTGATTGACCATATGACTTGGAGGAGTAATATCCCCACTGACTCGATGAAGAATTAAGATGGTTGTACCAATCTTGTTCATAATACTGGGATTTGGGAGTAGGTTGAGTCGGATAAAACCAATCTGGCATACTTAGCTGGTTAAAGTTATGCAACACTAGGTTGGTGATATTTGAGTCAAAAGAGGTCGGGGTAAATAATTAATTTACATTTTCACGGAAAAAATTATAATTATGATCCATAACACACAAAAAGATAAATCAAAACAAACAAACAAACAAACAAACAAACAAACGAAAGAAAGAAAAATCTAGCTTATGTTAGGGTAGACCTTAGACCTAGACGACTCCTAACTGGTTGACTGTCCAGGAGAGGTATATTGCAGCAGTCTGACCACAAGTTAATCGGTCAGGTAGGGGCAAAATAAAGTGGGAGGTATCCGTGCAGAGCAACGGGCCTTAATTACGTCAAACCATTGATTTTTTAGGATCTTGCAACTTAATCTTCAATTTAGACACCGCTTTGACCTGAGTTACACTCTAACAACTTCCTCCTGATGTCCATCTTCTATTGAGCCCGAGATATCCCTAGGGCCAACGTCTACACAATTTTAAGTTAGGCTGAATAGTAAGTGAGGAGATGATGTTTGGGCTAAGGAAGAATAATGACTCTCCTACCTTATCTTGTTTACAGGTTATGCATTTAATCATTTTAGTGCAAGTGTACAAGTATATAGCAGAAAATAACACTTAAGCAATATAAACCATTCAAAGTATTTCCTATACTACATGCTATGTATACGTACCTTTACTCCAGCACTCTTCAACTGTAATGTAAAGTAACGAAATCAGACAAATGCCCTAGAATGCAAAGTCTAAACCGTTTTTAGTATTAACAAGCAATAAGTTTACTGTTAAGCTAGAAACAGTGTGCAAAATAAGTTAATAAGAAATCTAACTATTGCAGAAGCCATATCTTTCTAATTCATTCACCCTGCACAAAATAATAGTGAGTAATTCACTCAGCTTACCGCGGAAACGCAGCTTTTGCCGTGTTTACGTGGCAAGATTGAAAGCTTCTGGGCTCTGCTTTTTAGAGAAGAGTCTTAGAGCCACTTATATATATACTGCAGTAACAAGTTTCTTCAGATAAGTCCCTACACAAAAAACAAAAAAGAACAATGAACCTTTTAGTAAACTAAAAGAAAATACCGTCTTTCCTCGGTAACGGTGCCAAAATTTGATTGAGGTGAAACCTACACAGTAAAATAGAGTTTAAAATTGAAAGATTAATATGTGCTAAATTTTTCAATACTACCGTTATAGCAAGTAGCTATGCAGGCCGTGATCCATAAGGAGGGAAAGCGATAGAAGTGTTTGGTATTCTTTCTAAGTTTACTAAATCCGATTAAAGATTTTCTTTTTAGTTTTGAAAAATGAAAAGAAAAAAGTTAAGTTAGAGTAAAAAATAAAGAAGAAGACGGTGTTGGTGTTTTCGAAAGAAGAACTAAGTTAGAAAGAAAGAATCTAAAGAATAAAAAAGAGAAGGTGTTGGTTTAAAGTGTTTCTAAACTAAGAATTAAAAGAAAGAAAGGAAATAAAAGTAAGTATACTTACCTCTTTTAGTTGATTACTTATCTTGATTTTTAGCAAAAATTTATCTTGTGTTGAAGGCATTCAGCGCATAACCCATAAGATCGGATCCTCGTCCACATTACATCATCAAACTTCGCAGAGAAAGCATGAAATGATATGGACATAAAGGAGAAATTCATATCATGAGCTACCGGTGGCACTCGCAATGGCAAGCTATTCTGATGCTACAGATTCATATGGATAGCAAGTCATCTCAGAGTAAAGTAAAGAAAAATAAGGAAAAGAAAAAACATGAAACAAGTTTTAATTAAATTGAGAAACGATAAAAGAAAAGAGTAAAATTATATTGGTATCACTTTCAACCTAATTCTTTCTCTCTTACTATCATGAATCTCTCTCTAATTTTAGCTATGGAAGAAACAAAAAATTACATTAAAAAGAAAAAAAAACTTAAGTTAAACTAGAAACAAAAAGCTAACCCTACCTTTCTACCAGTGGTGCCCGTTTGCCTTCTGAACTAGTGGTATTTATAAGAAATGAAGAGTGGAGAGCGCGCTTGAGGATATTATTTTCCATTATGTTTGCAAAGGGGGAAACTTACAATAGAGAGTTTGAGGAGCTAAATTACAAGTATTCTTAAAAAGATTACAAGTAGATCTCTTCAGAGATTCTGGAGAAGTGTGCCGATAGGAGTCTGGTCAGCGCGCGACCACTTTGTCCCTTTGACGATGCGAGCGATGAGATTCCCTTCTCGCCTGGTTCGGGAATCAGAGAATAGAAGGTTGGTAAACCCTCTTGCTGCTTCTCAAATCGCCTTCAATAAGGAATTCCTTCTCGCCTGGTTCGGGAGATTCCTTGAGAAGAAGGACGATGTTAGGGTATCAACACCCTGGTTAGAGAAAGCAATTCTCTAAAAGGTCTCTGAATTCGAGAGCGCCGGTGCTTGTGAAGAAGCCTCTGCTTGTGGAGTCCTCTCGTTGAAGCTCCTCTCTGTGGAGTCCTTCTTTCTCGATCCCCCTCTCCTTGTACCCCTGGTGGGCTATTTATAGGGAGAGCAAGGGTATAATCGTCCCTTGAAGATATGGAAACAGATTGAATCAAATCTGTTTAAATCTGAAAAGTAGCCTTGCTGCGAGGCTAGGATCAGCTTCTGCGAAGATAGAATTGGCAGGTCGGTGGACCTTCTCGATCCGTTTTGATCCTTTTCATATCGTTGGAGGATTTTCCCTGATCTTCTTACTCGTTTTAGAAGAGTCAAGAGATTGTGGCAATCAACTGCCAAATTTGATCTCTGATTTGATCTTGATTGGATTTGATCTGATTGGATCCGGTCTCATCCGGAGATTTATTGGTCAAAGGTTGACCATAGCAGACCAATAGCGGCGCTGCCCGCTTTGAGCTCGTAGCGGAGCTGGAGACGGTTTCTGGCGAAGTCCGAAAGAAACCCTTTGGCGGAGCTGGAAGTCCTTTGTGGCGAAGTTTGCGAGTTGGCTTCTTGGCGAGGCTTTGGATGACTTCAAGGCGAAGTTGGGTGATATTAGCCTCTCAAGCGAGGCTATCCCTTTGGGCTCATACGATGCTAAGTGCCAGCATCTTAGACCTGCTGAGGTCTGTTTAGAAACAATCCGGGTTCACTGTCTGCTTGCTGGATCAGTGGAGTCCAAGTTGCTTCCTTGTCCCTCGGAGATGGGGAAAAACTGGTCTTCAGCTCGTCTGTCACTTGTCTTTTATAAATGTCAACAAGTTTAGACATTGTTCGGACCAATAAGAATCTTGTCTTTTTTAAGTGTCAACAAGACCCCCTTCAAAGTTTTCAAGAGTCTGCAATGGCTCAGACTTTGAAACACTTTGAACTGCTTTGATCGGTGGTGTGTGGAGTATGAACGTCGCCATGATGGTTGAGTTCAGCTTCGCTTTAAATCCTGCTTTGGGATGTAGATTCGTCGAGGAATCATGTAGACTCGCGTCTGGATAGCTTCGCAGCTAGATAAGTTCGCTCTGGAACATCTGTCGCTTTCCCGAGGCCAACTGCCGTGGGCCAGTTACAAGGAGGATTATTCCTTTCTCCGTGCTGATCGAGGAGATATTCTCCGATTTGCACGTTTCCAAGGGAAGATATTCCCTTTCTTCAAGGCGCAATAAGTGCCTTTATGAGGGAGACGTTTCTCCCTTCGCACGGTTCCAAGGGAAACCGTCCCTGTTCTCAAGGCGCAGTAATGCCTTAAATGCGCTCGTGCTTTCACGCTTGAGGCAGGAGCGCTCAGGCCATGGGGCCTATAAATAGGGCACTTGGGGTCCTCTGAAGAGAAGTGCTTTGCCTCTCTTCTCTTCTCTTGGTTTTAGAAAGAGATACTCAGATCTCTGAATTAGTGGGAATGCCCACTCTGGTTATTACCCGGCCAAGGACCGGTAAGTCTTGATCGTTCAACGACTTCACCGATTTTAGGAATTCATCTCCCTTGATTCATTTTTAGCAGCTGCTTCAGGGATTAGCTTCCCTTGTTCTCTATTTAACTGATCTACAGAGAAGGATTTTGGCATAGCTTCCCATTGAAGCTATCATCTTGACTTGGTCAGAGAAAGATCATTGCATGTTAAGTCCGCTGCGCAGGCAGGACTTGGGACCTGGTATCTTCAAGGTTGAGCCAGTCTTGCCATATAGGTGAGGCTAAGACTGTATCCCATAGGATCAGTCTGGCTTAGCCATATAGGCGAGGCTAGGACTTGACGTTTGCTGAGCTAGCCCATCACTGCTGTGCGAGCAAGGCTTATCCTCTGCTCCAATCGAAATCGGATTGCTTCGCCCCAAAGAATTTGGCTTTAGCTCTTTTGCAGTATCTTTTGTGTTTAACTGCTAACTTGCTCCAATTTTGCATTGCAGTGAGGTATGTTCGCCGATCTTGTGTCTTGATGAAAGAGACCGAAAAGTTGCCTTATGCTTTCCCGGTTGAAGCTTTACTTTTAAGCAGGAGGAACAACTTGGGGCAGCTGATGTGTGTCCCAGAGGCTGTTGGCAGTCTTTTATCCGAGGTGATTCGTTCTGAGGTAAGGCTGGCTGTCATTTTTACCGGAGATGATCCGCTTCAAGATAGTGGGCGTCGCCTGTGGGATCGTCGGCATCATTGCCGACTTTCAACTTTGGTGGCCTTTGGGGGCGATCCACTTCGGGAAAGCGGGCATCACACCCGTTAGATCACTGGCATCACTGCCGATTCCCATTATACGTGATCTATCGTGTTGGCGGCGATAGGTTTTTATTGCCAGGCTTCAACAAAAATGGCCTGGCAAGATCTGTCATTTTTGTGGAGAATAATGGCCGTGTCCTTGCGGCACCACTGGTTACGGCCTTGTGCAGGAGGAAGGCCTTTCGTGTCCAGTCGACCTGACTTAGAAGCAGATAAACCGCTTGTATGCCTTTTGCGCAAATGACCCTGTCGAACCACTGAACATGTTGTATGAAACACAACTTTGATGTAATATCAATGTACTCTTCCTTTGAAATCAATGAAAGTTCATCTCTTGATTATCTGATCTTTGCTTGCTTTCATTGAAAATTTGGCTATAGCGGAGCTAAACTGTATGCGGAGTTAAGGGCATAGTCGCTTCTTTGAATGAACTTCGCGAAACTGGTATGTCCGCGAACAGCGCCTTTTTAAGGGGCTAAGATAAGCCTTTCGGCGAAGTCCCTGAAGGATTGCGCGAAGTCCGCATTTTAAGCCAGGGCGAAGTTAACCCTTAGTGGGATCGAAGCAGCGCTTCTCGGAAAGGCGCTTCGGTGGCGTTTCGAATTAATTCGAAACGGCGGCGTACGCCCTTTTCGAGGCCTCGTTTCAGGCGCTGATTGGCTATAAAAGCCCGATCGGGCTGAACAGGAAAAGATCTCCTTTTCAGAGAAATTTCTTGACTTTCCCTCTCCTCTTCCTTCTTCGTTCAGAGAACTTTGAGAACTCTTGCAGCTCTTCAATGGCGCCGAGGATAAGATTGCGAAGGCTGAGGAAATGATTAGGAAAGCAAATCTCCTCTTATCCAAGGCCATACCGGTGCGTCTTGAGGAACTGCGCGGCTTGAACAGCTCAAAGCTCAGAGTGAAGAGCTTGAGCGACAGGGGTTGTCACAGAGGGCTACTTTGGCGGAGGCCGAAGCTCGTCTGGCTAAGGCGGAAGATTTCAATGAGGCTGAGCTGAAGTCACAAGCGCTTGCCCAGGCTGCTGATGATAGGAAGACGAGGCTAAACACCCTCGGAGAGCGGCTCAGATCGTACAGTGTACGCTTGTAGCTCCATGTACTTTATCCTCTTGAAATGAATGAAAATTCTTTCTTCTTTTGTCGAATCTTCAATCTTATTCTTCTTTTTGAATTGCGATTCCGAATTGTAGTGCAATTCCTTGAGAACATAGTTCTTGTTGGGTTGGATAATGAGACTTGGCTATCTGTCAGTTCAGAGGTCGCGATGACATAACTGGTTGAGACGCCACCAAGCCCGAAATCGGTCCTCGTCGGATCGTAAGATGAGACCTGTCTTTTGTAAATGTCAACAGGGCTCGGAATTGAGACTTAGTTGTCTGCTGGTTCAGAGTCGCAATGACATAACCGGATGAGACGCCACCAAGCTTCAAAATTGGTGATACTCGTCTTTTGTAAATGTCAACGAGTATCGAGACCTGTCTTTTGTAAATGTCAACAGGGCTCGGAATTGAGACTTAGCTGTCTGCTGGTTCAGAGGTCGCAATGAGATAACCGGATGAGACGCCACCAAGCTTCAAAAATTGGTGATACTCGTCTTTTATAAATGTCAACGAGTATCGAGACCTGTCTTTTGTAAATGTCAACAGGGCTCAAGGTTGAGACTTAGCTGTCTGCTGGTTCAGAGGTCGCAATGACATAACCGATTGAGACGCCACTAAGCTCAAGTTGTAATAGAGTTTGGGAAAGTTCTCGTTTTCACGGGAGAAACGAGGGAATCACTGTCATAGTTTTAGTGTTAACGTAACAGCGAAGTGCGTATGAGGACTTACCATTCTATGGACGAGAATTGGTAAGTGACTTTGGAAGTCTCGCTCTCACGGGGAGAAACGAGGGAATTGCTGTCATAGGTTTAGTGTTAACGTAACAGCGAAATGTGTATGTGGTCTTACCATTCTATGGATGAGAATTGGTAAGTGACTTTGGAGGTCTCGCTCTCACGGGGAGAAACGAGGGAATCAAGCGGGAACTGGTCCCTTAGGAGTTTTAGCAAATCCCCAGCTGTCAACGGGTTTGATATGCCTTTACCAACTACCGTTTGAATTGGGCTAGCCATGCTATTCCCCTCAGCATGATGAGTTGTCGAGGACTTATGTTGGCTTAAAGGCCAACATTTTCCTCTATCCTTAATCGTTAAAGGATATTGGATTATCGGGTTAATGTCTGCATAACCCTGATTCTCCTTTAGGATAACGGTGCACGGCCAGGTTCCTGTTGGTTTATGGCTGTATGATCTCACTTGGAGGAAGAGAAAGGCTCTCTTTTTGTGTACTTTGCACACGAAGGTCTTGATCAGAGGTGTAGTGTTAACTTGACCATGAGAAGGATCCTTGATTAAGGATAATACTTCTTTAAGAACTTGCCATTGATCGCATCATGAGTAGGTCGCCCTCTGTAGTCGTGAGGCGGTATGCTCCGTTTGAATAGACTATTTCTATCACAAACGGTCCTTCCCATTTAGGCTGAAATTTGCCTTTGGTCTTGTGCGTCATAATCATCGTCGTCTGACGGTTAAGACCAGGTCTCCTTTCTGGAAGACTCTCTATTTGACCTTCTTATTGAAGGCTTTTGAGATTCGAGCTTGATATAGCTCGATATGCTGTTGAGCTTGTAGCCGCTTCTCATCTAAGGCTTCGAGCTCTTGAAGACGCAATCGATCATTGTCCTCTAATGTGATCTTAGTGGTCAGAGCGACTCGCAATGACGACATCTGGATTTCCAACGGGATAACTGCTTCGCACCCATATACCAGGAAAAAAGGCGTATTGCCTGTCGGTGTCCGAACCGTGGTTCGGTAGGCCCAAAGACATTCACCAAGCTTTTCGTCCCAATTTCGCTTGTTCGAGGAGACGAATTTCTTGAGTAGCTTGATGATCGTTTTGTTGAATGCTTCCGCCAAGCCGTTAGCTGCGGGATTATAGGCAGTTGAAGCCACATTCTGAATTCGTATTTATCGCAAATCGATAGAATACCTGACTTATGAATTGGGGACCATTGTCATGGATGATCCGCCTAGGGACACCAAATCGATGAATGACATGGTGCTTGATGAATTAACCACATTAGGGGTTTTGACTTCAAGCAGTGGTATAGCTTCTGCCCACTTTGAGAAGTAATCGGTTATTGCCAGGATGAACCGGTGACCTCTTGTCGAAGAGGGGCTGATTGGCCCTACGACGTCGATTCCCCATGCTTCAAATGGCCATGAAGCAACAATTGGGTGGAGCAACTCCGAAGGCTGGTGTATGAAATCGCATGAATCTGGCATGCTTTACACCTTCGTGCGTATTGGATGGCATCGGCTATCATAGTTGGCCAATAGTATCCAAGTCTGTGCAACCTGTCTTTGAGCTTTGGACCTGGCTGATGAGCTCCGCAAATGCCGTCATGCGCTTCTTCTTGGAGCGCTTCCTGTGCCTCTGAATTGAAAGGCAACGGAGGAGAACACCGTCATATGAGCGACGGTAAAGTGTCTTCAAAGTCGGATCGTAATAGAACCGGAGAGACCTTCATCTGATGGACGCCGCTTCCTTGGGATCATCAGGAAGCAGACCGTGCAAAGCATAGTCGATGAGAGGAAAGCGTCAGTCTCTTGGTTCAAGATTCGTGGAGACATTATAGACTTCTCGAGTTCTTAGTATGTGCTTGGAGCATACAAGATGTCGAGTTACGACTGTGAGGTGATACTCGGTGTCGGCTGGCAAGGCTAGCGTCGTCGCTAACGCAGCGAGAGCGTCCGCCATGGTATTCTGAGATCGGGACACATGCCCGATGTAGAAACCCTCAAATAGGTTAGCCAATTCGATGGCTGTAGGTAATAAGGCACCAAGTCCTCATGGCGGACTTCATACTCGCCTTTAACCTGATTGATGATTAGTTTTGAATCGCCATAGGCTTCAAGGTAGCGCACCCCCATTCCATGAGCGAGCTGAAGACCAATGAGCAGAGCATTATATTCTGCTATTGTTGGAGCACGATTCTGTCAGAGAAAATGCTCTGGGCAGGACATGATTCTGTGGGGAGATAAACACACCCCCACTCCGGCAATAATCTTGCCTTTAGGGCCCATTCGCGATGCTCCATCAAAGAACATCTGCCATACTTCCTCTTCTGAGGTTGCATTAGACTCGAAGACCTCATCAGGGATGTCTTCGTGAAGCTTGAGTGTTCCGGAACTGGATGAGCAGCCAAGAACTCTGCAAGAGCCTGGCCTTTAACCGCCTTCTGAGGCGTGAAGATCATGTCGTATTGAGACAATAAAAGTGCCCACTTAGCCAATCTTGAATTCAATGATCCTGGCTTCGTCATAAGAAGACGCAATGGGTTTACCCTGAAGATGACATGTATGGTCTGGCCGACCAAATAATGTCGTGTCTTTTGAACGCGAAGACGAGAGCTAAACACTCTTTCTCGATAGGGTTGTAGCGAGATTCCGCTCCTATGAGAGTTCTGCTCAGATATAAATGGCCTGCTCGTGGCCATTGTCGTCCTTTTGAGTGAGGAGGGCACCGAGGGAGTAGTCCATAACTTTTACATAAAGCAAGAACGATTTTCCTGATGTAGGGGCCACTAAGACTGGAGGTTTTGTGAGGTACCTCTTGATGTCTTTCATAAGCTTCTTGGCAAGCTTGATCCCATACGAAGGAAGCACCCTTTTTCATGAGTCGGGTGAACGGCGGACAGCGGCCTGAGAGATTTGCGATGAATCTCCTAATATAAGCCAGTCTGCCTTGCAGGCCTCTAAGCTCTTTGAGATTCCTCGATGGATGCATGCTCTGAATGGCTTTGACTTTGTCTGGGTAGAGATGAATTCCTTTTGATGTGACGATAAACCCAAGAACTTGCCACTCGATACTCCCAAGAAGGATTTTGTCGGATTCATTTTCAGTTGATGCGCCCGCATTATGTCGAACATCGTTCTGAGGTCGCGAAGATGTTCATTCTTGTTGCGGCTTTTGACGGCATGTCGTCGACATAGCACTCCACCGTTTTTTCGGAGATGATCGCGGAAGATTGTACTCATTGCCCGCTGATAGGTTGCTCCGGCGTTCTTCAGTCCGAAGGGCATTACGTGTAGCAGTATACCCCCAATGGTGTTCGGAACGAAGTATGCTTCTCGTCGTCGGGATACATCTTAATCTGGTTGTATCCTGAAAAGCCGTCCATGAAAGACATCCTTTCGAACCCACATGTGTTGTCGATCATGACGTCGGTGATGGGCAGCGAAAATTCATCCTTAGGACAGGCCGTATTGAGATCACGATAGTCGATGCAGATCCGTATTTTCCCGTTCTTCTTGAGACGGGGACGATGTTAGCTACCCAATCTGGATGTTATTCCTCCCGGATGAAGCCACATGCAATGAGCTTGTGAACTTCGGCTTCAATAGCTTCCATGATGTTTCGGCGAAACCGACGTTGTTGCTGCTTGACTGGCTTGACGTCAGGCTTGATGTTTAGACGGTGCATAGCGACCTGTGGATCAAGTCCGGGCATATCTTCGTAGCTCCACGCGAAGACGTCTATATACTCTCTTACGAGTATTATCAATTCTTCCCTTTCTGTAAGTGATAGGCTTTCACTTATAAAGATGGCTTAGGGTAGTTTTTGACTACCCAAGTTGATCTGCATCACCTTGTCTTCAGTAGGTAACTCGCGCAGTTCGAATCTCTTTTCCCATTGAAGGTCTAATTGCTGGGCCTATGGTTCCTCGTCAGTGGCTTCTGCGGGCTCCAATTGACTGCTTGAGGTCATATTAGCAGTGAGGTTTTCGAACATCCCTCCTATACTGACATCTGAATCCCACTCGGAGGATGAGGCTGAATGTGATGGAATTGGTTCATCGTCTTTGACTAGAATGGTTGCTGACGATGTGGGTGTAACATACCCCAACCCCCTGCGTGTACTATCATAGTAATTTGCAGGCTTCCCTTTAGGCACAAAGTTCCGCATCAAACTGCGCCTTCCTTTTTCAAATTTAGGCCTGCTCCATGGTTCAAGTCGTACCCCATTTTCTTCATAATATGGCGCGCTGGCCGCGCGTAATGAAAGAACTGTGGGGCGTCTGAGTCTGAGCTCGAATCTGCAGTTGTGGGTCCCCGTGGCTGGGTTCTACTGAAGATTATCGGCGACTGACCTTGTTTGGACGGAAGGATCACCAAGACGGCTCCTTCTGCGGATTCCATGGGCGTACTGGACGCACTTAGCTTGTGTAAAGGCATGTGCAGAGAGCTATCCGTAATGGATTCAAATAGCCCAACACTCGCGGGATAATCAAAAGAAATATTATCATTAATTACCCATTCACCTTCATCCTCTGAAGGAGTATTACATAGGGGATTATTGAGGCATGCTATAATTGGTTCACCAATCAGAATGGCTGGCATGCCTGTTTCGGATTCTGAATCCGCCTCGTTGCCACTTTCATCATCGTCCGGCAACGGTTCTTTGAGTGCTCCACCGGTCTCTTGATATAGGAGAGCGTCAGTGAAGTAATTTTCTACCTCTTTGAATGGTTGCTTCTCAGCAAAGACAGTTCGTACTGTCGCATCATCTTCAACATATTTGAAGCATTGGTGCAGAGTAGAGGGAACGATCCAGTTAGCATGGATCCATGGCCGTCCCAGCAGCAGATTATATGATGTGTCAGCATCAATGACATAGCATGTCACTTCTGACTTTCAAGTTCCCGATTCTGCAACGGAGTCGAATTTTCTCTCCAGTTGATGACTGCTTCCGGCGTTAAAACTGTATATTGTAGTAGTGGTGAAAAACACCTAGAGGGGGGGGGTGAATAGGTGTAAGTGCTAATCTAATAAACTGTAGCACCCTGTACCCGGATACGTACCCAGATACGTGTCCCAAATTTTTTTGACCATATTGCTCAATTTTTTTTCTTGTATGTGTTTATGAGTTGTGATTGCTTAGTTTATTGAGCATCAGATCTGGATTTTCAGACCTAGAGTAAGCCCTGACCCGGACCGGGGAACCGATACCAGCCAATAGCCCGATTTGACTTTCTGGTAGTCCGATTGGACCATTTTTCAGTTTCGGAGACTGTTTTCTAATATTTTAGATTTTTCATGATTTTATGGAATTTTCTGAATTTTTCTACAAAATCTCCAAAACCGGTGTCGGTCGGCATCGCTGACTGATTCCCGAATTTTTAATTTCCAAATGGGATTGAATTTTCAAAACGGCTTTCACAGTACATCTTAGAATATCATTTTCTAACTAAAAACATTTTTTGAGATTTTTCAAATTTATCAAAATTTGACCGATCCTGGTGTCGGCCGGTATCGCCGGAAGATTCCAGGATTTTTATTTTGAAAACCACACTATATTTTTCGAATCTGATTTCACCAAACATCTTAGAATAATATTTTCTATTTTTGAGAATTTTTCGGAAGGATTCTGAAATAGTCAAATTTTCGCCTTATTAAAATAATAATATTTATTACCGGTATTAACTTTCAGTGCTTTTTCTTTCCCTACCCCACAACTTATACTTTCAGAAATTATAATACATAAATTACTTAATAATGAAAAATTTTAAACTATTTTATTTTATTTATTTATTTTATTTATTTTATTAATTTCCTTTTTTTCTATTTTGACTTTTTCCTTTTCTTCTCCTTTTTCTTCTCCTTCACCCACCCCCATCTCATCACCACCGAACGCAGCAAGGGGGAGGAGCAGGGCATGGCTTGCATAGTGAACAACCACTCCCTCCACCATCCTCATTTACTCACCTCCAACCCTATTAAACATCCCCACCACTTCATACCATTTTAAAACAAAATCCAAAACAAACAAAACCACTTCATCTTCAACCTCCAACTCACGCACTCTCTCTCGGCCGCCGCACCACCCTCACCACCGCCGCCACCGCACCCCCAACACCCCAAACCCTTCTCCAACTTCCCAACACCCCCAAATCACCACCTCCACCTCCAATTTCAACAAAGACCCATCATCTCCCACCTTCAATTTCTTCCAAATTCTCCCTCACCACCACCAATTCCTCCCCTCTAACTACTCCATCACCACCTCCTCCACCTCATCTATCTCCCCACCACCACCAAACACCACCACCACCACCACAACCACCACCACCACCATCACCACCTTCATAAACAACAACAACCACAACAACAACCCTACCTCCACCTTCCTCCTCCCCACCCGCGCGCGCGCGCACTGTTCGCTGCCGCCGCCGCCGCCGCCGGTGGGGAGCCGAACTCCCCCCTCCTCCTCCTTTCTTTTTCTTTCTTTCTTTCTTTTTCTCTCTTTCTTCCTTCAATTCTCTCTCTCTCTCTCTTTCATTCCCTAATAAAACAAAAGAAATTCCTCTTTCCATAAATACCCCTCACCTTTTTCCTAAACTACAACCCTCTATTTACCCCCCACCCTCCTCATTTAAATCCTAAATTTTTTCAAAATAACACCTCTTTTCCCCCCTTTTTCTTACAAATTTCTCTCCTCTCTCTCTCTCTCTCCCCTCTTTCTTCCCTCTAAAAATATTTATATAAATAATTATATTTATATATTTTAATATATATAGTGGGCTAAAGGTTTACTTGGACGGTTCGCTGGTTACCCGGATTTTAACCGGTATTTTACCCGATTTCAGGCGAGTACAACTTCATTTTTGACATACGTTTATTTTTATGCAAGTATTTTTAATATATTTAAAATAACACTCTTGTATTTTAAGTTTGGAACTGGGATGTAAATATGTTAGCATGTCTAGTACTTAATACCGTAAATTTAATACATGATACCATGCTATGTAAGTTAATATGTGATGTTGCACTCGGTATTTACCCAACCTTGGACATGTTATGCCTGATATGTGATTTAGGACACCGCACTTGGCATTTACACCGTACACGGTATTTACACCGACACTTGGCATGTTACACCAGGGATATGATTTTTGTCACCGGCACTTGGTATTTTCACCGGCACACAATAATTGATACCGATATTGCCATGCTATATTTGATACTGATGCTTGACATGCTATATGTGATATGTGACACCTGGTATTGATACTTGCCATACTATATTCGACATGTGATACCCAACCCCGATACTTGTCTTGCTACACTTATCACCTGACATTGGACACTGATACTTGATACTTGATGTCTGTTCTTGACATACGGTATATGCTATGCTTTCATGTGGTACAAATACCTGGACTTGACATCTTGAAACTGACATTACCACCCCTGATACCTGATTATATGACATATTCATGACTATCACTGTTACGGGGACATTACATGATTATTATATTATTACCAGATATTTGGTACTCCTGAGCTCCTGTACTCCTGTATACTTGAACCCCTGAAATAGGGAGGCTCCTGACATTACTCCTGTATTATACTACTGTTGACCCCGTAATAGGATAATCATGAATATTGTACATTTGTGAACACCCCGTGGACATTATTATTTGAGACTCTATCATATTTAAACAACTTACACCGGGATGGGGAAAATTGATGGGTAACGATATAGCTTCTGTGTTTATGGTGGCCATATATATGTTGTACAACTTCCTGTAGGATTCGACCTGGATGGCCACCAGGCTCTTCCGAGGGGTGACTGGCACCCCTACCCCCTTGCCTGCCTGTCCGGGTGTGCTATAATCCCCTAGGTATATCCTGTGGGGAACGGTGACACTCTATTCCTGTTCGGGTGTATTATAAGACCTTCGGGCGTATAGTAAATCCCGGTGCCTAGCGGTACGTTCCGGTTCAGCGCCGGATAATCCTGGACCGTTATCCCGGGCATGCACGGGACCCATTATAAACATGGTTCGTCGCTCCCCATCAATTTCCAATAACCAACCTCGCTAGATTTGTATGCGAAAGTATATGGCACCGGTTATATACCAAACATACAAATGAACGAGTTAATAATAATAACTTAATAAATTGACTTCATGCATTTTTGTGTCATTCCATACTTGTCATTTATTGTAGTTACTCCATGCTTCCTAGTTTGATTTACCTAACATTTGATCTGATATACATGCTTTTATTTCCTGCCTTATAAATGTTAAGTGTTATTTTCATATTCACTATTCATTGTGGTTAATTCATGCTTATTGATTTGGATATATTATACTTGTCATGAAGCACCTGCTATTATTTGTACTTACCATTGGGTTTTCTTGTACTCGCTAGGATTTTCCTAACGACCCTGGATTTGCATGTCCAGATTTAGTAGCTTGGACCGAGGTGGACCCATCAGCTGAGGATCAGGCCTATCTTGAGGAGCAGGCAGATCATCAGTAGTTCCGTCCGGTCTTTTTCCCGCTCGCGAGATTCCCTTTCTAGCTCGTGAGTTTATTATCTGTTGCATCATGTACAGTCTACTTTGTATTACCTAGTGATGTAATATTGATGTAATATTAATATCACTGTTTGTGATGACTCAGTACTTGTTTAAATTATGTTGGAATGTATAATACCACGTATTTCCGCACTCTGATATTTGTGTTGTGTTGTATTGATGCTTAGCGTACATACGTGATGGTACCATCGCCCTGCGTATGTACGTCGCAGTGGCGTCTCCGTACCCGCCGGGATCGGGGCGCCACAGGTTTTATCAGAGCCTAGGCTCTCACACCTTCAGTACAGCCAGTCTGCAAATCAATGTTGGATTAATTTGCGGCTGAGTCACACGAGTCCTTATTATACATTCCAATCACAAGTACGAAGTTATCAATTCCTTTCTTGAAATCCATCTCTTGATTCCTGGAATCTCATATTCTGTCTCTTTTCAACTCTCCGGCTCGAATATGGATAGACGGGGGACACGTAACGGTCCCAGCTCTTCCCGCGAAGGTCCGAACGGGGAGAATGGCATGATGAGCTACTCCAGGGGATGATAGATAGCCAGCAGCAGCAGGTAGAGCTCCTGCGTCAAGGATTGCTGACTGCGCCTCGGGAGCAGAGGCCGGGAACTATATCGGATTTCAGAGGCTGCAGCCAGCAGAGTTCTCGGGCACGGAGAAGCCCTTGGATGCAGAGCAATGGTTGATCGATATGATCGATCTCCTAAAGGCGGCCCGAATTCCTGCTGAGAACCAAGTAGAATTAGCCAAGATCCAGCTGAAGGATGTGGCGAGGACTTGGTGGCTTGCTGAAGAGGCGAGGCTGGAGAAGCCTATCTCTTGGGATCAGTTTTCGAAGGCTTCTCGAGAGATTTTTTTCCTGCGACTGCTCAGAAGGAGATGGAGGAGCAGTTCATCAGACTGCAACAGTGGAATCAGTCAGTGGATGAATATGCAGCTGAATTTCTGAGGCTTAGTCGGTTTGCACCGTATATGGTGGCCGACGAGGAGAAGAGAGCTAGCAGATTTCAGCAAGGACTGAGGATGGACATCCAGATGTTGCTTATACCTCACCAGCTGAAGACGTACTCCCAGGTCCTTTCTATTGCCCGTGATGTGGAGCTATGTGGCAGGAAGTTAGAAGCCGACATGTCCGTACTGGACACTGGAGGTACGATGTGATCCTAGCATGACTTGGCTCAGCAAGTATCATGCGGTGATCGACTGTCGGGAGAAGAAGGTGATCTTCAGGATTCCACACCAACCGGAGTTTCAGTTCTTTGCAGAACGCAAGTCCCTCCGGAAGGAAGATCAACTTGAGTGTGCCACTGCTGAAGAAAGAAGACGGTGTCAGTGTGGAATGAATTCCCAGATGTATTTGAGGAGATATCAGGACTTCCACCTGATAGAGTTGTGGAGTTCTCTATTGACCTTATTCCAGGAGCGACTCCCATCTCTAAGCACCGTACCGGATGGCGCCAACAGAATTAGCTATATTGAAGGAGCAGCTGCTGGAGTATTCAAGCAAAGGTCTGATTAGACCGAGTACTTTCACCTTGGGGAGCACCAGTGCTGTTGGCAAATAAGAAGGATGGTGGCAAGAGGTTGTGCATTGATCACAGAGAGTTGAACAAGGTCACCATCAAGAACAAGTACCCGTTGCCAAAGATTGATGATCTCTTTGATCAACTTCATGGGGCCCAGGTATTCTCGAAGTTAGATCTGCAGTCGGGTACCACCAGTTGAAGGTGAAGAAGGGAGACATCCAGAAGACGGCATTCAGGACTCGGTATGGTCATTATGAGTTCTTGGTTATGCCCTTTGGAGTTACGAATGCCCCAGCAGTCTTCATGGACTTGATGAATAGGATCTTCTCACCCTATCTGGACAAGTTTGTTTTGTGGTTCATTGATAATATCCTGGTCTATTCAAGAATGAAGAGGAGCATGCGGAGCATCTGAGGATAGTGCTACAGACTCTCCGACTGGAGCAGCTTCATGCCAAGCTTAGCAAGTGTGAGTTCTGGCTGAAGAGTATAGCATTCTTGGGTCATATTGTTTCTAAGGAAGGAATCTCGGTGGATCCCAGCAAGATTCAGGCGGTGAAGGATTGGCCGACCCCGAAGTCTGTGATAGAGATCAGGAGCTTCATCGGACTAGCTAGATATTATCGCAGGTTTGTGCAGGACTTCTCGAAGATTGCAGCTCCATTGACCAAGCTGACCAGGAAGGGAGAGAAGTACATATGGACTGAGGAGTGTAAGTCTGCTTTTGAGGAGTTGAAGAACAAGTTGATTTCAGCTCCAATCTTGAAGACACCCTCAGGGACAGGAGGTATGGTTGTGTACTGTGATGCTTCAGGGAAGGGTCTTGGATGCGTATTGATGCAGCATGGACATGTGGTGGCTTATGCATCCAGGCAGTTAAAGCCTCATGAGAAGAATTACCCAACGCATGATCTAGAGCTGGCAGCTGTGATCTTTGCGTTGAAAATTTGGAGGCATTACCTGCTGGGTGACCGAGTGTTGATATACACAGATCACAAGAGCCTGAAGTACATTTTCACTCAGAAGGAGTTGAACATGAGGCAGAGGCGATGGCTTGAGCTGATGGCAGATTATGACATAGATCTGCAGTACCATCCTGGTAAGGTTAATGTTGTGCCAGATGCCCTGAGTAGAAGACCTGAAGCCAACATGGTTATGATACTCACTCAGCAGAAGGAGTTACTCAGGGAGATGGAGCGGCTAGATTTGATGGTGACCCGAAGGACCAGTGGACTTGTGCAGTTGATGGCATTCCAGATCCAGCCGACACTGATGGAAGAGATCAGAGAAGCTCAGAAAGAAGATCCTAGATTGCTGAAATTCAGAGAGCTAGTGGAAGCAGGGCTGAGGTCAGATGTTTGCATTCATCCTGATGGTGCACTTTATTTCAGGGGTAGAATTTGTGTGCCTCAAGGGGAGATTAGACAGAAGATCTTAGCTGAGGCCCACAGCTCAGCTTACTCTATACACCCTGGAGGAACCAAGATGTATCAGGATCTGAAGCAACATTTCTGGTGGAATGCGATGAAGAGGGAGATCGCACAATATGTGGCGAAGTGTCTAGTGTGTCAGCAAGTGAAGGCCGAACACCAGAGACCAGCTGGATTATTACAGCCTTTGCCAATACCAGAATGGAAGTGGGAGCATGTTACTATGGATTTTGTCACCGCTCTACCCGCAGTCCAAAGGGGAACAATGCAGTATGGGTAGTTGTTGACCGTCTCACTAAGTCAGCACATTTCATACCTTTCAGAGTGGGACAATCTACGGAGCTTCTAGCAGACAAGTACATGAGGGAGATTGTTCGACTGCATGGAGTTCCTGTCAGTATTGTGTCGGATAGAGACACGAGGTTCAGATCTCACTTCTGGGAGAGCCTTCCGAAGAGTCTGGGGACCCGTCTGAAGTTCAGCACATCTTATCATCCTGAGACAGATGGGCAGTCCGAGCGGACCATTCAGATCCTAGAAGACATGTTGAGGGCTTGTATGATAGACTTCAAGGGATCGTGGAAGACCATCTACATTTGGCAGAGTTTTCCTACAATAACAGCTATCAGCGAGCATCAGGATGGCTCCATTCGAAGCCCTATACGGCAGGAGATGCAGATCACCATTGTGTTGGGATGAAGTTGGTGAGAGAAGGCATTTGGGGCCAGATGTGATAGTACAGGTAGTGGACAAGATCAGGACTATCCAAGAGCACCTTCGTGCAGCCCAGGACAGACAGAAGAGTTGGGCAGATTCCAATAGAAGACCGTTGGAGTTCCAGGTGGGAGAGCATGTGTTTCTGAAGATATCTCCGACCAAGGGAGTGATCAGGTTTGGTGCACGTGGGAAGCTGAGTCCCGAGGTATATTGGCCCGTTTGAGATATTGGATCGAGTGAGAAGGTGGCATACAGATTGGCACTACCACCATCACTGAAGGAGTGCACAATGTGTTCCATGTGTCGCAGCTGAGGAGATACATCAGGGATGAGAGCCATGTGTTGGATCATTCAGAGTTGGAGTTGCAGCCGATTTGTCATATATTGAGCAACCAATGGCTATTGTGGACAGAAATGTCAAGACCCTGAAGAACCGAACCATCCCGTTGGTGCTCGTTTCATGGAACAGGCATAGTCAGGGAGAAGCAACTTGGGAGCGGGAGGACGTCATTCGTGACCGTTACCCGTATCTGTTCGAGCCTTGAGTGGTAATAATCTCTTGTACTCCATTCTTGTCTTATCAATTCATTATTTCCATGTTCATCTCTTTCCTTATAGAAATTTCGAGGACGAAATTTTTGTTAGGTGGGTAGATTGTAGCACCCTGTACCCGGGATACGTACCCAGATACGTGTCCCAAATTTTTTTGACCATATTGCTCAATTTTTTTTCTTGTATGTGTTTATGAGTTGTGATTGCTTAGTTTATTGAGCATCAGATCTGGATTTTCAGACCTAGAGTAAGCCCTGACCCGGACCGGGGACCGATACCAGCCAATAGCCCGATTTGACTTTCTGGTAGTCCGATTGGACCATTTTCAGTTTCGGAGACTGTTTTTCTATATTTTAGATTTTTCATGATTTTATGGAATTTTCTGAATTTTTTCTACAAAATCTCCAAAGCCGGTGTCGGTCGGCATCGCTGACTGATTCCCGAATTTTTAATTTCCAAATGGGATTGAATTTCAAAAAACGGCTTTCACAGTACATCTTAGAATATCATTTTCTAACTAAAAAACATTTTTTGAGATTTTTCAAAATTTTATCAAAATTTGACCGATCCTGGTGTCGGCCGGTATCGCCGGAAGATTCCAGGATTTTTATTTTGAAAACTACACTATATTTTTTCGAATCCGATTTCCACCAACATCTTAGAATAATATTTTTCTATTTTTGAGAATTTTTTCGGAAGGATTCTGAAATAGTCAAATTTTCGCCTTATTAAAATAATAATTTTATTACCGGTATTAAACTTTCAGTGCTTTTTCTTTCCCTACCCCACAACTTATACTTTCAGAAATTATAATACATAATTACTTAATAATGAAAAATTTTAAACTATTTTATTTTATTTTATTTTATTTTATTTATTTTATTAATTTCCTTTTTTCTATTTTGACTTTTTCCTTTTCTTCTCCTTTTTCTTCTCCTTCACCCACCCCCATCTCATCACCACCGAACGCAGCAAGGGGGAGGAGCAGGGCATGGCTTGCATAGTGAACAACCACTCCCTCCACCATCCTCATTTACTCACCTCCAACCCTATTAAACATCCCCACCACTTCATACCATTTTAAAACAAAAATCCAAAACAAACAAAACCACTTCATCTTCAACCTCCAACTCACGCACTCTCTCTCGGCCGCCGCACCACCCTCACCACCGCCGCCTCCGGCGCCGCCCGAGCCGCCGCCACCGCACCCCCAACACCCCACAACCCTTCTCCCACTTCCCAACACCCCCAAATCACCACCTCCACCTCCATTTCAACAAAGACCCATCATCTCCCACCTTCAATTTCTTCCAAATTCTCCCTCACCACCACCAATTCCTCCCTCTAACTACTCCATCACCACCCCCCTCCACCTCATCTATCTCCCCACCACCACCAAACACCACCACCACCACCACAACCACCACCACCACCATCACCACCTTCATAAACAACAACAACCACAACAACAACCCTCCTCCACCTTCCTCCTCCCCACCCGCGCGCGCGCGCACTGTTCGCTGCCGCCGCCGCCGCCGCCGCCGCGCCGGCCGGCCGCCGCCGCCGGTGGGGGAGCCGAACTCCCCCCTCCTCCTCCTTTCTTTTTCTTTCTTTCTTTTTTTTCTCTCTTTCTTCCTTCAATTCTCTCTCTCTCTCTCTCTTTCATTCCCTAATAAAACAAAAGAAATTCCTCTTTCCATAAATACCCCTCACCCTTTTCCTAAACTACAACCCTCTATTTACACCCCCACCCTCCTCATTTAAATCCTAAATTTTTTCAAAATAACACCTCTTTTCCCCCCTTTTTCTTACAAATTTCTCTCCTCTCTCTCTCTCTCTCTCCTCTTTCTTCCCTCTAAAATATTATATAAATAATTATATTTATATATTTTAATATATATAGTGGGCTAAAGGTTTACTTGGACGGTTCGCTGGTTACCCGGATTTTAACCGGTATTTTACCCGATTTCAGGCGAGTACAACTTCATTTTTGACATACGTTTATTTTTATGCAAGTATTTTTAATATATTAAAAATAACACTCTTGTATTTTAAGTTTGGAACTGGGATGTAAATATGTTAGCATGTCTAGTACTTAATACCGTAAATTTAATACATGATACCATGCTATGTAAGTTAATATGTGATGTTGCACTCGGTATTTACCCGACCTTGGACATGTTATGCCTGAGATGTGATTTAGGACACCGGCACTTGGCATTTACACCGGTACACGGTATTTACACCGACACTTGGCATGTTACACCAGGGATATGATTTTTTGTCACCGGCACTTGGTATTTTCACCGGCACACAATAATTGATACCGATATTGCCATGCTATATTTGATACTGATGCTTGACATGCTATATGTGATATGTGACACCTGGTATTGATACTTGCCATACTATATTCGACATGTGATACCCAACCCCGATACTTGTCTTGCTACACTTATCACCTGACATTGGACACTGATACTTGATACTTGATGTCTGTTCTTGACATACGGTATATGCTATGCTTTCATGTGGTACAAATACCTGGACTTGACATCTTGAAACTGGACATTACCACCCCTGATACCTGATTATATGACATATTCATGACTATCACTGTTACGGGGACATTACATGATTATTATATTATTACCAGATATTTGGTACTCCCTGAGCTCCTGTACTCCTGTATACTTGAACCCCTGAAATAGGGAGGCTCCTGACATTACTCCTGTATTATACTACTGTTGACCCCGTAATAGGATAATCATGAATTTGTACATTTGTGAACACCCCGTGGACATTATTATTTGAGACTCTATCATATTTAAACAACTTACACCGGGATGGGGGAAATTGATGGGTAACGATATAACTTCTGTGTTTATGGTGGCCATATATATGTTGTACAACTTCCTGTAGGATTCGACCTGGATGGCCACCAGGCGCTTCCGAGGGGTGACTGGCACCCCTACCCCCTTGCCTGCCTGTCCGGGTGTGCTATAATCCCCTAGGTATATCCTGTGGGGAACGGTGACACTCTATTCCTGTTCGGGTGTATTATAAGACCTTCGGGCATATAGTAAATCCCGGTGCCTAGCGGTACGTTCCGGTTCAGCGCCGGATAATCCTGGACCGTTGTCCCGGGCATGCACGGGACCCATTATAAACATGGTTCGTCGCTCCCCATCAATTTCTAATAACCAACCTCGCTAGATTTGTATGCAAAAGTATATGGCACCGGTTATATACCAAACATACAAATTGAACGAGTTAATAATAATAACTTAATAAATTAACTTCATGCATTTTTGTGTCATTCCATACTTGTCATTTATTGTAGTTACTCCATGCTTCCTAGTTTGATTACCTAACATTTGATCTGATATACATGCTTTTATTTCCTGCCTTATAAATGTTAAGTGTTATTTTCATATTCACTATTCATTGTGGTTAATTCATGCTTATTGATTTGGATATATTATACTTGTCATGAAGCACCTGCTATTATTTGTACTTACCATTGGGTTTTCTTGTACTTCGCTGGGATTTTCCTAACGACCCTGGATTTGCATGTCCAGATTTAGTAGCTTGGACCGAGGTGGACCCATCAGCTGAGGATCAGGCCTATCTTGAGGAGCAGGCAGATCAGCAGTAGTTCCGTCCGGTCTTTTCCCCGCTCGCGAGATTCCCTTTCTAGCTCGTGCGTTATTATCTGTTGCATCATGTACAGTCTACTTTGTATTACCTAGTGATGTAATATGATGTAATTTATATCACTGTTTGTGATGACTCAGTACTTGTTTAAATTATGTTGGAATGTATAATACCACGTATTTCCGCACTCTGATATTTGTGTTGTGTTGTATTGATGCTTAGCGTACATACGTGATGGTACCATCGCCCTGCGTATGTACGTCGCAGTGGCGTCTCCGTACCCGCCGGGATCGGGGCGCCACATAACTAAATGCAAACTAAGTGCGCTAAATGCGGAAGCTAATGCAAATTATGCACAAACAAATACAATACAACAATTGTAGCCGAATTCCCCTTACGAGGCTCTGGACTAACTCCTCTTGATTCCCCTTGAAATGGGTTGAGGCGCTATGTGAAGCTCTTGTTGGATGAGTATAAGTTAGGCACACACACACAAGCAATCCAAGCAATATGAAATGCACCCATCAAGCCAAGCATATAAGAGTGAATAGCAATAAGAATAAATGCAAGGCAATATGAAATATGCACAACACAAGCAATATGATATGATATGAATATGATGCTTTGCACAAAGTAAATGAGAGAGAGTTAGAAGAGACAATGGGAGCAATCGCAAACACCGAGATTTGTTTCGAGGTTCGAGCACCTTGCTCTACATCCCCGCCTACACCACCGTGTAGGATTTCCCTATCTCAACTCCACCGAGGGAACCTCTAACGAAGAGATTTCTTACAACTCTAGGAGTACCTAACTCCTCTCTCAATACAACCTCCACCGAGGCCAACAACAACCAACAACAACACCTCTACCAAAGAGGCTCACAACCAATCTCAGTCACCTCACACTTGAGGGATACAAACCAATCACCCGATCACCTCACCTAAGAGGGATACAACAAGAATAAGGGTGTACAACTTAGAGGTTACAAACAACAACCTCAAACTCTCTCTTTCTTTCTTTTTCCACAAAACAAAGATCCTATAGTTTAGGATAGTATGATATAGCTCAAGTGTGGAAAACAAGTGTTTTTGGAAACAAGCAACAAAGAAAAATCCTTGGGAAAATACTTGCAATATGATAGAATTGAAGATCTAAGCAAAAATCCCAAAAACCTATTTTTCTTTGATTTTCCAAAAACCCAAAAACAAATAAGATGAAATCTTTTTGGCTTAAAAACCCTTTTAAAACTCTTTTAAACACTAGAGAAAGTCTGGAATTTTTAGCTCTCAAAATCTTAGCCAAAACAATGGAGAAATGGGGTATATATAGCCCCTAGGAAAAACTAGCCGTTAGGCTGATGTGGCAGCCTGACAGACTGCCGTCGACCGGTCCGGTCGACCGCCAACGGTCAAATGTGACCGTTGGGCAATAGCGGTCGACCGGCCCGGTCGACCGATAAAACCCGAGAGCAGAGCTCTCAACCCGGTCGACCGGCTCGGTCGACCGTCCACTGTGCCTAACAGTCGTGCACGTCTGTGCACGTCGGTCGACCGACCCGGTCGACCGCCACTTGGTGCGGTCGACCGGTCCGGTCGACCGAACTGGCCTGGCAGGCACAGTGCAGAACTGCACAGATACGGGGATTTGAAAATAGGTCTTTTCACTCAATAAAAATCCCATAAATTCACAGTAATCCACTAAATAGTTTTAATCACAATAAAAACTGTTTTTCTAAAAATATGTTTTTCTAAAACTTATTTTTCCATAACTTCACAAAGTACAAAAACAAGATATTTTGACTTATTAAAAGCATAGTGTGTATGGATATGATCCACTACACAATCATAATGAAATATCTTATTTTTGATATCTAGCATATAACAAGGTTTTGGTTTAAAGGATATGCATGATAGAAATACCAAAAACCAACTCTTGTATTTTTATCATAAACAAAACTTGTATTTTATCATACTAGATTTTTCCAAAACATGAATAGGGATATCAAAATAATTTGTTTACCAAGTTTAAAGCAAGTATGTATATCTAGACCATATCTAATATACATAGGTATAAAGTAAACTTATTTTGATCAACTATTCATGAAAACCAAAACTCAATCATAAAACGTGTGTGATTATGTGCACTTGAGCATATCAACTAACTAAGCTTTACAAATGGATCTAAAATTCTATCTAAACTAGGATACCTAAGTCTTCTCTTGAGGAACTCCATCTTCAAGTAGACTCGGTCCAAACTTCGTGATTCTCCAAGTGCAAAGGTATGATCTTTAAGCTTTGGCACCGGAATCATCATGAATAGCTTCTAAACTCCTTGTTGAAGCTAATCACCAACTAATATCCTGTTAATGATCTGAAAACTAGAAACACAGAATATTAGTAGACATAACTACATGATTGTTGATCATCATCAAAACTAGAGTGGAAGGCCATTGGGCCAACAATCTCCCCCTTTTTGATGATGACAAAACTCCTGGAGTTATATATGCATGGATTAAAGTTAAGCTTCAAAGAAGCTCCCCCTTAACTCATGCATAACAAATGAATAAATAAATATGCAATGAAAGCTTATGATTCTAAACAAGAGCATGCTCATATCTTATTATTTATGTCTATGCATGAACTAAGTATATGCAATGCAAAAACACAATTATGCATATATAAAACAAACTCAAATTCTTCTCCCCCTTTTTGTCAATCATCAACAAAGGGGTAACAATCAAAACCATAGATAAATGAGGGTAAAAATCTTTCTTCCCCTTTTTGTTAATCAAAAACAATAAAACAAAGTTCTCCCCCCTTTTGTCTATACAAAAAAAAAAAAATCAATAAGGGTGACTACAAACATGATATCAATTAAAAAGTATGTCAATGAAGCATCTTGATACCAATAAACAAGAATCAATATATGTTATATGCTATATACATTCATGAAGAGGAAGACGCTAAGTTAGCTTCCCTACACATATGCATTACATGAAGAAAGGGATGACAAGCCCCAATTCACATAACACATATTATGTAATGCATAAGAGGAGATGTGAAGCTCCCCCTACACACTATATCATATAAAGAAGAGTTGTCAAGCTCCTCAATTTATAATATACTCAACTGAATCTATATGTAAGAGAGATGTTAAGCTCTCCTTGCATATAGGAAATACAAATCAAAACTTTGAATATTTTCTTTAAACAAAATTTTGAAAATACCAATTGTAATTAAACATAACAAATTACCAATTGTAAAATAACATAACAAATTTTGAATGTCTAAACACAAATTTTGATACCAATTGTAAGGATATATTTCTTTTGAAATATATAAACATTTGATGTTGATATCATATGTTCAAAATAACAATTTTAATCATAAAGAGTGGGAGTACAAATACCAATTGAAATACAAAATCAAATTTCTCTCCCCCTTTATGAAATACAAATTTAAAGTCATGCATAGTCTTGATAACAATTTAAAAGTAATCAATTAAACAAAATTGAAACTCAAGCACTAGTATAAACACAACATATATTGTATGAAAGATAGATACCAAATACCAATAGAAATTGATATACTTGGAATTTAAAGATACATACATACAAAACATATATGAGTATACAAGAAGATCAAATGATACCAATTGCAAGAGTTTCAATGATACCAATTGATATAGCTATAAGTTCAGTGTATACATCATATTATCTACCACCCAATCATAATTCATTTTTAAAGATTTTCAATTTAGGGCATACATGAACATGATCTCCCCATCCTACCGCCCCTTGGATGGTAGGGGTTTTCAAAGATAGATTTGAAATATAGTTTTGTTTGAAAATCTCTACCATATGAAGAATACGGCAACTAGTTAAATGGAAAACTTGTTAACTAGCACGAAATCCTTCAAGCAAGAATAAAACAAAAATGAAATTCCCATGATAATCATCACTCTACCAATAAAGCATAACTCATGAGAAATAAAACATGAGCAATAGATATGAGTGTACAAATAATATTGAAGATCATAATCATGAAAAATATTTCATTGAGCTCAATTATTCCTTAAACATAATTCTATCAAAACATGAAAAATCATATAAAACTCCTTATTTAATCTTCAAGGCATATTTATGTCTAATACAAGCTAAAATATACATACATATCCAAACTCAACGAGTCCACTAAATGTATATTCATGAAGGCACGTGGCTCAAAAAGATGTATATGTATAAGAGTTAGTTTGAACTAGATATACATATACATGAAGTTAAATATTGACACAAAAACATCAAAACATGAAAATCTAAATCTTTACATTAAATCAATTTCATTTCAAGGTATATGTTATGTATTGTCAACACACTAAGTAATACATACATATCCCTAAACACAAATGAGTCCATATATCGATTTGCATGAAAGGCAAATGACTCAAGGGTTATACATGTATATCTTAAAGTTTGGCAAATATACACATATACATGAATTGAAAACTTATACACATAAAACAAATCCAAAAATAGGAATACAAGTTTAAATGTATGATCATCAAAACTAGACTATACTAGCACATCTAATGGGTTCAAATAAGCATCAAGCCCAAACATATATAGATTTTATTTGTGGCCCATTTATATGTACAAGTATATTCCTAGTCTTAATGAAAACTAACATCTAAACAAGTAATCTTAACAAGAAGCATCAAAACAAATATGAAAGTCATCATGATAAATCTAAAACATGACTACTATGTAAATTCACATGTATTAGATTCATGATGTACATTATAGCTTAAACATAAGTGAGAACACTAAGTATGGGATCATATAAAGCATGTTATCTCAAATACTATACATGTATGTCAAGGATCTACTAAACATGGAATGAACATACTAATCCAATGACAATAAAAACAT